>OY744482.1:96948547-96992883 GCA_963556165.1 Tipula helvola
AAGGAAGGATTAGTCAAAATCGGGTCCATAATACGCCAGATTTTTATTTTTGTTTTTCAACGCAAATTTTTAAAGGAGGAGGGCGACGAATTTTATTAGCTTGGAATCGAGCTCAAAATCTTAAACCGAGACAATTGTCTTTGGCTGTTCTGTTTATAATTATTGTTATAATATTCAACTCTGAAAATATAAACTCACAATGATATGTTGAAGAAAAATCGGTTAATTCAGCTATTGTCAGCTAGTGCGCTAAAATTCTGTTATGCGATGATCTGGCATCGCCAACTAAATGGCTAAAATGGCCAAGTATAGGTTTCAGTAGAGGAAGGTTTGGTCTTTATACGAATGAATAAACTTCTTGAGTTTGAAAAGAGTGACAACTAAGGTGATCAGAAGTCCCGATTTCCTCGTATATGTTCAGAAAAACAATAATTTTCATACACCGTAAATATTTTGTTTAAGAAATCAAACTCCAACCCAAATGATACGGCTCAAAAAATTCTTCAAGAACATACATTTGGAACTAGGTATTTATATAATTGGTTTAATATCTCAACGACAAATGTGTGGGTTCCATTTGGTGTTATGGGCCGTTTATAGAAAACCAAAATTGACAAATCTAATTTTTGAATACTGTTAGTAAGAGTAGTCTTGTAGGGATGACCAAGC
Source organism: Tipula helvola (assembly GCA_963556165.1). NCBI lineage: Eukaryota > Metazoa > Arthropoda > Insecta > Diptera > Tipulidae > Tipula > Tipula helvola. Next base: position 96,949,217 of record OY744482.1, read on the forward strand.
AATCACGGCTTATATTCAGCCCACGTAATCACACACAAAACACAACACTATTTTATTAATTTTATTTCTTCTTATTTCTTTTATATAATTTATTGTTATTTAATTTAACAAGATTAAGGTTTTTATTTTATATTCCAATTTGACCTTTACTGGTCCAAACACAATTTCTTTCTGAATTTTTTATATTTTTAATTTTGAATTTTTAGGTTTTTTGAATTTTATTGCACCATTAGGTATATTATATACAATACAATATACATAATGTACATAAACGTACACAGGGGTATAAAACAATTTATTTAATCATTACAGTCTTCCAAAATATTTCTTGCCGTTGGGTCGTGGTTTAATTTACAAATACTGATCCAGCAAAACCTTTACGGCTGGAAAACCCTTGTGCTTGTCCCATTTAATGCTGTGTAATGTGTAAGCAAAAATTGGACGAATACAATTTTTGATTTAAGGTATCGAGTAAAACATCATTGGCAGTGTTCCGCATTATTTCAACCAAAGTTTAATTAAGAAATCCCATGATGTGGCTGAAGGGATTCTTTAATTGACTTTACATGCAAGTCTCAGATGTACAATTTTATTAAAATCCTTCCACAAACATGGTTTCTAGTTCCATTTTGAGCTGGCGACTTAGTAAACTGCCTGAATTGGTTGTTTTTTTTTAAAAATTGGTGAAACAATTTTTTAATAATGGTACAAAAAAAATACAATTAGTGATGTCCCGTAATATTTTTTTAATTTGGCTCTTATTTTACTTAAGAAATTCGACCCCAATTGATGTGACCTAAAGAATTCTTCAGAGAGTGGAAAATTCGGTTTTATTCGTTTTTTACCTCTTTGCCTATAAACTAACTGGAGGGGAAAAATATTCTTGTTGCGCTTTTTAAACATAAATTTTATGTGAGTGCAACATGTTGCAACTCACAAACACAAAAATTTTATTGCGGTTCGAATTTTTTTTTTTTTTTCTAAACCGATATTATTTCTAATTTGTATTTTGATGAGTGAATACCGCCAACAAAAAAAAATTTCTTTTATTTTCAATTTGGTTGCTGAGATATTAAAAATAAAACTTTGTGTTTGAAACAGAGTGCTATTATAAAATCTAAGCGGAATTTTTATAAAATATTTAAAAACAAAATATGTCTGAAGTGGAGAGTACTAGTGAGAATTGGAGTCGGCAACACACATTAATTTTAATTGAAGGACTTCGGAATAATCCATGCTTATCGAATCCGCTAAACAATAATTTTATGAATAAAGTGAAACGGAGTGAATCATTAAACTCAATATTAAATGAGTTAATAAAAGTTAAAAAAAATTGTACACTGCAAACAATAAAAAATAAACTACGCACATTACAAAGCCAGATGTGTAGAGATAAAGGAAAAATTTTAAATTCACAAAAAAAGCGGAGCCAGTGCCGATGACGTATACGTACCGAAATTATGGTGCTATAATGAGCTATCTTTTTTGATACACTGTAATGATACAGAAGATAGTACATCCACAATCGAATTAGACATGGTACGTTAGTTTTAATAATAATTATTTTAATTAAAACATGTAATTGAATATATAAAACGAAATTATAAACAAATAAGTACTTATTAGTGTTTCCTTTTTCAGATTGGAGTAGATGAAGTTGAACAAGCAGAAAATATACTTTATTTTATTTAATTTTTATTATAAATTCAATTATTTTACTTTTACAAAGACCCTTCTTGATTAAAATACTCTGTCAGTTCTTTCCTGACAGCATCACCAGTTGTTAAATTTGGGAAATTTGTTGAAGTTGATACCGTCTGATGAGAAGTATCATTTTCATCCGCATTAATTTGTTCCATGTACCACCGGCTCATAGTGATTAAAAGATTGTGCAACACACAACATACAGCAAATGACAATTTCTTTTACTTTCTTTTGATGAAAGTTTATCGTTGTTTTAAATATTTGAAACCTACTACTTAAAATCCCAAATGCGCGTTCTATATTTTGACGGGCGCGACTTAATCGACGGTTAAACGTTTTCTTACATTCATCCGTCGTTGTAAAAGCATAAGGTGTCATTAAATTTTCTGTTAAGGGGAAGGCGTTATCCGCGACGAATATATGAGGCAATAATCTCCCATTTCCTACATATTTCTTGCGTGGCAAGTATTTTTCAGGCTGTTTAAGTACACTCAGAGAAAAAATATGATAAATGAATGATTGGAATTATTTTGTTATAATCAAGGAAATCATATTCAACTATATTTGATATATTCTAATATATTATAGTAATAAATATCATTTATCTAATTACTAGAATTATGTATGATAAATTTTATTAAAGTATGATAAATGCAATAATTTTCGACTTTAATAATTGCAACAATCATGCGACGTGATTCAATATAATCGAGACAATCATATAGTATGGTTTTATATATGATCTGCAATATTTAAATATGGTTAGAACAATCATAATACAATAGGGTCTATCATAATAGAATTAGGTCTATCAAAACAAAATAAGGTTTATTGGAAATTATTTGTGTCTCCTCGTGTTTGCTACGGTCATATCAAATTGAATTTGTACTCTAAGTAGGTGCAATTATTACCTAATCTCGTAAGAAGTCTTAAATAAAGAAAATATTATAATAATTTAAAAATAAATTACTGTATTTAATTAATTTATTATTAACGTTAATAGTTAAAAAGTGTTTTAGTGATGTTAGTAGTTTTGAAACCTAAAAGTGAATTTTAGTAGGACAAATAATTATTAAACCTTATAAGGAGGTAATTGTGTCTTGCAGTGGAAAATTACGGCACGTAAGCACTTTTTTTTCTACTACAAAGCATTAAACACCGTGTTGGTTATTGAACCATTTTTATTTCTGAATATTTGCTAGTTCAGTGTTGTTAATTATTAAAATAAAGGGTGTTTCCAATTATTTAATGTGTGTTTGGAATACAATTTTAGGAAAACAATTGTACAAAACTAGTTTTTGAGAATTACAAATTCAGTTTTCTAAAGCAGTTTCAAAAGAAATAAAATAGACATAATTTTACAATTACATTTAAAATTTTATTCCACTAAACCAATTTTTAGCCCTTAAAAACAAATTTATTCAAAAACTATCCAACTATTTCGGCTGAAATCGGCAAACCAATTACGCTTGTAACAGAGGAACGGAACAACGTATCTGCGGTGATAATTGAATATATCATCAATCGCAACCTAAATAAATTGTAAGTAGTTTTATTAGAATAAAAGTATAAATATCTTTCATTGAGGTTTATTTTTGCTTGTTAAGGACGATTTTACAAAATTCGCAAATTGTGCAAACGTTATTTCCAAAACAGCTATTGTACACTGCCGTACTAAGGAAAAAAGTCACAAATGCCAAAAATCGAAAAATACGTTAGGGGCATATTTGGATTCTGCAAATAAATACCTGTCTTTCTGCTTTTTTAAACAGCTAAATTTCCTGCATCAAATGCCATAAAATCACGTTATTTAATAGTGAGGTTTTATATTAAGACAAGGCAAAAAAAAAATAGTTAAATTGAAATTACACAAAATTGAGACTACAAAAAGGCAAATGCGACTTTTTTTCTTAGCAAGGCAGCAGGAGACGTACTTTATTCCATCTTCCGGAGGTTGCATTGCCAAAGGTAATACAATATAATTTATATTAAAGTGTATTATAAGAAGTTATTTTTGTTTTCAGGAAAATTATTCAATGTTTACACCAATTACAGCTCACCTTTCTTGCTCTGAATTAATAAAAAGATGATCCATGTCATCAACTGCTACCTCAACCATCTCAAATAATGTGAAATATCGAAATTACGTAAATAGCTTTTGAGCTGATAGATACCCATTTCTATGATGACATTGACTATTTAAAATGTAGATGACTGCGGGAAGCTTTACGAGCGCTGGTAAAAACCAATAGTTATAGAATTAATTTATTAAAACATCCAAATATTGACCCTCTGAGCAGTGGAATTTCCGAAAAATTATTGAATCAACCAGATCATCTTTGTATGTCTTTGGCCCACGCCAAACTAATCTTTATATGGTTAATAAATTAAAGGCCAAGAATAATATTAAATTTTAATTTAAAAATTCGTTCTTTTAAAATACTAAGACAACAAAATTAACCTGAATTTCTCGTAATTTTTGCCAAGATGGTGTTTTGAAAAAACGAAAATTCGGCACAATTTTCTTATAATTATTACATAAAAATTTAATGAATCATTTTAGGTGTATAATTTAGCCACTAATAAAATATAAAATTTGAAGACCACTATTAAATTGTTCCAAATTAATCAACACGTTTTATTGCATAAGGACATACCACATACGCAAACGGCAAACTGGAATTTTAAACCGACAAACCCATTTTTTGTTAAAACTGTTTCATTTGCAATATCAGAAATATGAAAAAAATATTCAATAAATACCTTACTTTTTTAGAAAATTTTATTAAAACTGATTAAATTTCACGGACATATTTTAGCTTGACTAAAATGTGAAATGATGGCAACTCTAAATTCGCAATTTTTAGTAAAACGTTCTTAAACTTTTTGAGTTACTCAAAATCGTATAAGTTTTTAGAATTCTGGTTTTTGTAAACCATTATTTCGGTTGTGTGTAGTTGTCGGAATTACTATAAAAAATTGATATGATATGAAATCGAATATGGAGATTTCGAAATTGAAATAATGCGTAAAAGGGTATAACTTGAGTTATTACCTTTTAAATATTTACCGCAGGCTGTTTTTTAAATGAAATTAAATAAATTTTAATAAAATTTAACAACGTTATTGTTTTAACCTTTATTAATTTTTTTAAAATTTTAAAAAACACCAATATTATATTATTATAGGTGTAAACCATTTTTTTAATTATTTTGATTTTGGAAATAAAACAATTTTGTAAAAAATAGGGTTTGACGGTTTGACCAACGTCTTTACTTTCTACAAAAAGCAAGGTCTAGTGCATTTTTAACGTAAATTGTTTTGTTTGATTTAGCTTCACTGGCAAATCAAATTAGATATGACTGTTTGATGGTTGTTACCCACGATACCACTAGACAAAGTTCATACAAACTAATATAAAAAAAAAATGTCTAAGATAGCCATACTTAAAAGTCCTATGTTGTACATATGTATATAGCTAGTATTAGTCAAACAAAAAATGTTTTGACTAATTTATCTTAATTCAATAATATTTCTATTTACAAATGAACGACTAGCGCTTAGTTTAGTACTTCTGCCGTACATTCTTCCACGGAAAGAGGAATCACAAAGGAAATTCTCGCTTTTCTAAAAAAGAAATTCCAAATTCATTTATAACTATCATACATATTTATAATTAGGCTATATTTTAATTACTCAAAAACTACAACCTATTTTTTTTACAGAAACCAGTTGAAGCGGCCGAAACGGAAGGAAATACTGAATTTCTCAAAATTATTTTTATACTTGAACCTTTACAAATAATTCAGGTGTGACTTTTGCGGAAAACGTACACATGTTTGTATTAAATACTACCTTTAATTGTTTGGTTATAAATGCTATACCTATCCAACATTTTGCGAACATATGTGTATGGCTTTCATACAGAAAGCTACATAAAACGTCATCACAGATAAGTTCAATGATTCCAGATGTATTTAAAGATAATACTTCCTATTTTCCTAATGAATTACAAAATTCTATAATTTTAAGTTTAGTTTAACTAATGAATTTGGCTCAAGATACTGGTTTTGTATGTGGCAGTCTAATGCTCGGTTTCACAAAAAAATAGGCAAACTCCAATTAGTGAATATTTCATCTCTTTCTTCTTTTATGAAATTGCGATTTATTTCAATTTCTTAAACGCACGCTTATTTTATTTCGTTTTATATGAAAATTTTGACTGGAGAGCTAAATATTTAGCTGCCCAATTTCATTCGCTAATTATTTAGCTGAAGGCTAAATATTTGTATGTCAATTAAAAATATAATTAACTTGCATTGAATTTTTATTGTGAAATAAAACGCAATTTCATAAAAAAAAGGGAGAAAATATTATTTAACTAGAGATTGGTTATTTTTTTTGTGAAACCGGGCATAATGGAACTAAGAAATCTGGGAATTTCATAGAAATACAAGTTTGCGCGACAAGAGAAATTGTTTAGCACTAATTTCATAGAACTCGGAAATATTATTCTAAAGATAGGACCAGTAATCCATTTAAATGGTATTCCTAAATTTGTTTTTGTTAAATGTTTACTGAAATATACAACTGTAAAATATATTTGGTGATTATACGAATTAAGTATTTGATTCAAGTTAAAGTAGAAAAGAAAATTATTAAGAGAATTTGGCTGTGTTAGTACAATTCGCTAATACAACCTGTGTTGTTCATGCTGTATGATATAGAATGAAAATCGTGGTACAATCAGTCTAGTCGCCGCGGCCTGATAAGAAGATTGATTTTTTCATAATCGTAATCTGATCAGTTCGAACCTGGTTTAAATTCTATTACAATATTCGGAACATATTAACTTCAATAAATTAAAAATTAGAAATATAAAACGGTATATTTTAGTTGTGTTCAACATTTGGAAAATTTAGGTTCCAATTATCATTATTACGGCATAGACAATCATAATAGATTTCTCATTTGACTAAAATCACAAAATAAAAATAAAAATTTTCCATTCAAATGTTATCGGTGTATTGCATATACGTATTCTATTTGCAACGCATTCTAAAATCATTGCCTTATAAAATACACAACACAATGATACATTGGAATTATCAGAAGTTTTGTTTTTTTCCTTTAGTTATAATGAAATGAGAAATCTAGTATGAATGTCTATGATTACGGTTTTGAAATTGAATTTGTGGAGCAATTTTAAACAATGATATGACTAAAAGTTTTATGAAAAATTGTAAAATTTTAAGTACTTATATGAAATAATGTTTCAAATAAAAATATAAAAATAAAAAATAATTTCGTTTAGACCTCTAATTTGGATATACATAATTATATTATCTACTATGTGTACTGTACGATAAATTAATTTAAAATAAACGGACATTTCATGAACTATAGAATATGTTCTGTTATTTAGTAAAATATATCGATGGCTTAATTATCAAAAGCCCTAACCCACATTTGTAAAATTTTTGGGAAACTCGCAAATAAATATTATTTAGTCATTAACTCAGTTATAATTAGTTAAATAAAATTAAATGTGGACCGTGATATATTGTGATTCAAGCAATTTAGCATTAAAATGTCATTTTTGAAAAAAGTGTGGGTAGGGCCGTTATTAATTAAGCCATTAATTAATGATGGGATTTATCATATAAATATACCAAATTCAATTAATTTATTGATAACAACTATCATAATATCTGATTGTCTTTATCATCTCCAAATAATAAATTCAATTCTTATTGATACGATCCATCACAAAAGCGATATATGTAATCATGGATATGGTTAATTCAATAATATTTGCATAATAACGTGCATAATTTATTAAATAGATACAATCATTATTATTAATTGTATACATCAAGGTATGATTTTCTTAATTATTGCATCTAATCATAAATATGATGGTCACTTTTATGATCAGCTCAATCATATTTTTTCTCTGTGTATATATTGTAAGTTTGAACGTTACAAGACACCGCCATCACTGATCCTTCCGTTGCAGCCAACGTCAACAAAAATAAATTTTGCAAAAGCATCTGCCATGCCAAGTAGCACAATGTTGTGAAATCCTTTATAATTAAAATATAGTGGTGCATTCTCTTTTTTAATGGACGAAAAGCTATGTGTTTCCCATCAAGAGCTCCTAAACAATTGGGAAATTGCCACTTAAAGTAGAAATCTTCCGCGATTTTAGTCCATTCATCGTGTGTTGTTGGAAACTGAAATAAAATAATTTTATTTGTTAACTTTGGTGCACCAAGAAAAAGAAGATCAGGTGTAGTAACGTACGATTTTTTCAGTATTTCACAAATATCTCGACTTCAGGTAACCACATTAAAAAATAACAAGTACATATTATACCACTTTATTCATTGAGAGTTTGCCTTTAAGTCTAGATAGGTCTAACAGAATTGGAATTTTAGAAAAAATTATACCGAAATTAGGATCTAAATATCCAAGAAAGTATTTCATGGGGTGTAGTGAGGAGAAAATAAAGAATTTTCTTCCAAATGTTGGTGGCTTTTGGAGTAAAACGACAAAAGTTACAGAGGTGTAAATATAACGTTTTCCGAAAAATTGGATGTATTCTGACGCATTGTAACTTTAGAAGTTTTTGACTTAATTAAATGTGGCTAAAAAATTTGGAAAGATCATGAAAAGTTGAAAAAATGAGCCTAGTTTAATGGATTTTAGTTGAAATCCAAAAATTTGGCGACCATCTTAAAGCATGCTGTTTTTTAAGAAAAAATAATTACACTTTTTTGTGTCTCATTTGGCCAATATTAAATATTTAGCTCTGAAACTGCTTTTAAGTAAAAGACCAATAAAATACGAAGAGAATGAGGCCCATATCATTAAACACAAAGCAACCTAAGTAGAACGGTTGCCTATCGAAAAGAGCCTAAAATCACTCAATTTCTTAACTTTAAAAAATCATAACTCGAAAAGGGGGGGTCATGAAGGGGTAACATTTTGGAAAACAAAGTTTTTCATCGACTACTATTCCTGCAAAAAATTACAGCGAAATCGGTGAATGTTATGAAATGCATGCGCCCGGTTTTTTAAAAAAGTAATGGATACGCTCATATATATATATATATATATATATATATATATATATATATATATATATATATATATATATATATATATATATATATATATGTATATATACACACAGTAGATGATCTGCTTCTCCTCCGAATTACACCAGCTCGATTTAGCTGACCCCTATAATTGTGATAACAGTTATAAAGTTTGCCTTTAGCTATTATAGATCCCGTTGATGGGATATAATACGTTTCTGAAACTTCTTGTGGAAACACATCAACAATTTGTAGTGATAGCTGAATAAAGTCCTCTTTGTTTAACCTATAGCAGTTGGAATAGAATTTTGTTTCAATTTATGATATATTATTTTATTATTTAATAATCTTTCGCTTACGATTTCGATGGCTTAGAGTTTAATTTTTGTTTAATGATAGTTGAAGATAGCTCGTTTCGTTCAGAAGGTGTCAATACTAAAGATGAGTTTATTTTCTTTATCAGCTTTAGGCAATGCTTATTTATAATTTCAATAATATCCTATAATGATAAAAATATTTAGTTTAAACGTTCAGGGGGTCAATTCTCGTTCTATGAAAAAATCCAATGAAAAAAAGTTTTTTCATTTACATCTAGTTAACCATTTTTATTTTTTGAATGCAAAAAACAAAATTATGTAATTTTCACAATACTGTAGGCCGATTCTGTTTCCATGAAAAACAACGTGAAAAGATTTCTCAGTGGAAAAAACCATAATTCGAAAGTGTTTTTTATGAATACTTGATTATTTTCGTCAAAATATTCTCATATGAAAAGAATTTATTCATAGAGTATTTTGGTGGTGAGAAAATCAATAAAATGTGTATTAATGTATCGATATACCGATAAACCAAAAGTTGTATTCCAAATCGCAAAGGTTGTGGTTGATCGCAATCAACTTATCATACTTCAACTATTTCTAGTAATGAGAGCAAGCACACTTGGTAGTTTTGAAAGTTTATGAAAATATTAAAAAACGGAAAGAACTTTTGTTCATTTTCCAAAATCTCAACCTGTTTTAAATGTATATTTTTGAAACTTTTTGATTCACATTATTGCAATGGTTTTAGTTTCGAAACATCTCTATAAATAAGCCTCAAATTTCTTTTTGTAAATTTTTTGAATTATTAAAATCGACTTAATTCTTCAATCTCTAAAATATCCCTTTTCAGTCTTAATTTCCAAGTTTTATAATTCAATAAGCTTCTTTAATTTTAAATTCAAGCACCTGATTTCTACTTCTATTTTAAAATTCTGTAAATTTAGAATATCTTATTGAATCTAAAGCTTAGTTCATCAGATTTGTCCGTTGAGCTCGTCAAGAAAATGACAGCTTGACGGAGTTAAAAATCGAGTAAAAACATAATTAAAAATACGTAAAATATGTCTAAAACGAGAATAATCAAGAGAAAAAACAATGTTGGTATGCTTGAAATTTTGTGTCCAGCGAGATAACATAGTTTTAACTCGGTTTTTAACTCCGTCAAGTTGCCATTTTCTTGACGAGCTCAATGGACAAATCTGGTGAACCATGCTTAAGATTTCAAAATTATGTCATATACAAAGAATTTTTCGAAGCAACTGCATTTAAACATTTGAATTTCGATGTAGTAAATTAAATTTAAGAGTTTTACCAAACAATAAACTAAAATGTTTTAATGATTTTAGAATACCGTTTTACATACTTAGAATATTATGATTTCAAATTTCGAGATAACTTATCTTTTAAATATTTTAATATTATGTATTTCAATCTCCCTTGTATTTTAAAAAGGAATTTTAAGTATGGATGTACAAAACTTCAGTGTAAAATCTCAAAATACCAATTCCACAAATAGATGCCTCTTAGTTAAATGTTAAGCTTAGTTTAAACCACTAGTGAACATGACCAAAACTCAGTGGTATAACCTGAATTTGATTCATGTTCACATTTGCGAATTGCCAGTAAAACTTCACTTCTCTCAAAAGAAAACCACAACATGTGAGTATTTGGAGAATCAGGCAAGCATAATTCAATGAACAAACAAAAACGGTATGTTTACGACGTTTGTTTACTCTCCATTGCCATTTGGCATTCGAAAATTAACGCAGCTGTAAATATCAGCCTCTTGATACAAAAGTCGATTAAGAAGTGTCTTGTGTAAACGAATAATTACTTGTCGTTTACTGTTCCTTCGTTATAAAATTTATACATATATTTAAATTTCAGAGTAGGCGCAAACCAAAAAAAAAAAATTCAAATTGGAGCTTGGTTTACACAGAATTATTTTTTCATTCCATTTTTTCATAGAACGAGAATTGACCCCCTGATTAGTGCTATTTGGTATTACGTGACTTATTAATTCTCCGGTGCTATTGCTGCTTGACTGTGCTTCAAATATAATTTCGTCCCTCTAGTAATGAAACAGCGTATAAGAAAAATAGTAGTTTTAAAATAATTCGCATTTAAATGTTTTTTGAAAAAACTTTTTAAAATAAAATCTTTAATTTCATAGAAAATTAAATTTTCTATAAAATAAAAGATTTTATTTCAAAAAAATTTTTCAACAAACATTTAAACGCGAATTATTTTAAAACTACTATTTTTCTTATACGCTGTTTCATTACTAGAGGGACGATTTGTTCTGCTTCTTTTTCTTGAATTTCTAACAAATTGCTGCTAAATTCATGATTTTGTAATTCAACATTTTGAAAATCAATAGGCACTATTTTGATATGTAAAATACCATTGGAATTTAAAATTTGCTTTATGTATGTACTGAAAATATCAAAAGGTATTTCACATTCTGTAATTGCATCATACAAAACTATGGGTCCCTCATTAATGCTAAATTGACTGATAGCTGTAATGAACGGAGATCATAAAATTATTTAATAATCTATGAATATTGCGCATAAATAATAAAAAATAGATAAATAATATAAAATAAATAAATATACCTGAACTAACTACATCATCATATCCCAACTCACCCACATGATCGATAACAACCATTTTTTTTTAAGGATTTAAAATACAGCGTCAATACAGTGCTATTGCTAGACATTATGCAGATCTTCGGTTTCATATTTAAAAAAAAAGTATTGGATGATGTTATACAATGTTTTTTATGGAAACATACAATTTTAAAACCCAAATCCCTTTGAATTTAAGTAACATGCGATTATTCATAATTCTCTCAGTATGAACACAAAATTAAATCTATTTTTTAGTGATGTGTAGTATATGCCAAACAAGCGTTCGTTATTAAAAACATTATGCACGAGTACACTTTACATACATATAAGTTATTAGAGCCAAATATAACAAAGTTTAAAATTATTCGTTGTTATTGTATTAAATAATAATATTTTCACTGTAATTTTTGTGCAAAATTAAAACAAAAAGTTATGATTTACCATGCGATGAAACGTAATTTAACCTAACACTGCGTGACACTTTTTATTATGTAATAAAATCACTAATATATAACTTACTAACACCACACATTTTTAAATACTTTCGCATAGACTTACCTATAATTTTTGTACAATAAATTTTTAATATTTTTATATTTAGCTTTAATTTCTCGTATTCAAAAATAAATTGTATTTCGACTAGCACGCACAAAATCACAAATTAATCTATTTTTTATAAATTACCGTTAACAAATATTTGGTTTCGATTAACATACTATTATATTAGGATAGATCATAATAAATATGCAGTTATTATATTTGTTTTAAAGTCAATATCATAATATGGTTAAGAAGATCACAATATGATTAAAATTATCATAGTTACATATGATTATTCCAATCATATTGCTGAAATGATTGGATTTATTAATTTTATGTTATATTTAATTATATTTTGATAACAACAATGATATGTAACATAATTTTATTATAAATCTTTTAACTACCATCATATCAAATGTGGAGTTGATTTTTGTAATCATATTATGATAAATTTAATCATACGATAAACATATTATTTTTCTGAGTGTGGTATACGTATATTCTTTGCTACTTAATTGATTGATTTTTTTTTTATATTTTCAGAAATGGAAGGCAAACAAGGTGGAAATACTGCAGCAAAAAGCACTGAGCGCTCTAGAGTAGTACAAAACATATATTGAAAGGCCAACAAAAAATAAATTGACAAGAGAGGAAAAGTTTTGCGAATACCTCTGCAGCGAGCTGTCCAAAATTCAATTGGAAGTCAATTTTGACGAATTAAAATTGGAGATTCTGCAACTGGTAGCAAAAAAAATTAGAGAGGAGAAAACTATGCTACAGGACGAAGCTTATTTTAAACCTATCTTTCCAACACATTACCAGAGCGGACCAACCAACAACCAAAATATAAAATACCCTACATCAACACCATCACCCATACCCTCACCTTTTACATTTTCATCCGATAATAGTTATAGTCAACAATTTCCTGAAACTAGCTCCATTGAAAATGAAAACGACCCACCTAAACTTACAACATCAAACTTTATAGTAAATACTTCACCCTTACCAATCCCAATAGAAAACTATCTTAAATATCGGAAATCTCATTATTCCATCTCATCATCAATACATACCTTCATCTTCATCATCTCCGACTGAACATTTTTCGATCCTAACTTCCGATCCGAAACGTTCTTCTTCTAGCACTTGGAATCTTACTTCATCCTCCACGATCTCCTTCGAAAATACCTTACCCTCACCAGTTCCACAATTCGCATCTCCTTTAGTTATTCCCGAGGAAAAACAAATCAAAATTCTACAGTATGAAATTTTAAAAGGACCGGATATACCAAACACATCACAACCAAAAAAAAAAAATTTACTAGAGATGGCAATGGATGATGTATTTGAGGACCTTGATTACCAATTAGAAAAAAATTATAAAGTTTAATAAAATAAAATTTGCTTTAAAAACGTATATATTGTTTAATTTACCTTTATAAACAGATCCTTCAAGTTTCGGGAAATAGCGTTACAAACATCCATAATCGCTGTTGATAGAAACGACTTGGACAATTTGGAATTGTAATCTAATTCCATAAAATTTTCGCCAGTTGCTAAAAACCTTAACGTAATCGCTAATTTTTCTTCAGCTGGTATAGCCCTCCTCATAACAGTGCCTTGCTTGGTAATGTCGTGTCTGATAGCTCGCAATATAAAATTGAAAGTTTCTTCATCCATCCTTAAAAAATTTTTGAAATCGGCTGAGTTTGAATTTAATTCCTCCATCAAATTTTGTGTATTTCCATCAGGTTTTCTATTTCTTCTATACGGTTTTACCCAAGATCTTTTAGATTTTTTTTTTCTTCTATTGCGGCTGCCAAAAATAAACAGGTAGCTTCTGATGCCAACATACCCGCAACCGCATCATGCTTTTCCGCCTATGCACTGTTTCCTAGAAATATTTTAAATTATAAATTTATATAATGAAAATTCAATTTTAACAAAATACAATTTGATTTCAATATCCAAACAAAATAATTTTTGGTAACAAAAAAAAAAAATATCTGTACACAAAATAATCTAATTTTATTACGTAGTTTTTAAACACCTCATAAATAATTTGGTTTTACCACTTCAAGAATTCAATACGAAATGAAAATAGTTTGACACATACATAGATAAGTAACAACAATTTTCTTATTTCGTCTAAACGCGAGAAGTTGTCGTGTTGCGTTGCAGTGTTAACCCTTGTGTGTATACCCGGCCACCCGGGTGGCCATTTCAATTTTAAATATTTGTGGTAACTGCAATTTTGAAGTTAGTCGTTTCTAGCTTCTTTAGTTTTTAGACACCAAAATACAAAATTTATAAAGTAAATGCAACAACATAGCGGACCCGGCAAAAAAATCCGTTTTAAATGATGGAAAACAGAAAAATTACACTTGGCCACCCGGGTGGGTCGGGTATGTACTAGTGTAAATTTTTTTGGGTATACACACAAGGGTTAACTGCGTGTGAACTAATAAATGGCATTCATTCTGTTAACAAAACAAAACAGAGAAACTCAATTTGAATAAAAATGTTTAACCACAAATAATATTAAAACCGGTTTTTTTTACAACACAATAATGGCTGTGAAAACATTTTTATTTTTCATTCATCCATTATGGATGTATTTGTTTTGTTCATTGATAAAAATACAATTACGATTTTATTCTTTTTTTTTTAGAATAATCCGAGAACAAAGGAAAGAAATATGGTTTTTGCGTTGGTTGAACGAAAACAGAAAATTTCGACGCAACTACAATCAAAGATTAGAAATAATAGATGATATTTAGGGGATTTGGACTATAAGTTAGGCGAATTTAAAAATAAAAATTTGTTGAAAAATTAAAAACGATATTAATATCACCATCTAGCACTTCACCGGTGAAGCTACGGTGGTAGTACTATATGTGTTTATACTATGATTAAATTCAGTGTAATCAAAAATTAAAAAATAATAAAATTTAAGGATCTAGCCCCATCACAGGCAAGCGCTTAAATTTGACTTATAACCTATAATATGTAACAGTTACGTAAGTGTCAAATCCTGTCTGATCAACATGAAGTTCTCGCTTATCACAACAATATTGGCACTAAGGTAAAACAGTTTCATATACATATTCCTAAACTCTATATTTACTGCCCCTTTACTAAAAATTGGTAAATCGAAAACTTTGAACCCAAGAATTAAAAGAATCTTGTAAAAAGCTTTTAACGCAACAAACTCTATGCAACAAACTAACAAATTTTCGTATCAAACAAAAAATTTGAATCGTCTAACTGTATCAAATTCTATGGTTCTATCATAGATAAAAATAGACAGATGTGGATCGTGTATGGGCCATATTTACAAAACTTCAATACAATAATTTTAACCAAATTTCAATCCAATTCCTTTAGAGCAGGACATATATACATATGTGCATACACATATTATACAATTAAATGTTGTTTGAAGTTGTTTTGTGTTTGCTTTGAGCCATGCTTAAAAAAGGTTAAAAAGAGACAGAAATGTAAATTTTATTTTATAATATATACGTCATGGTTTGGGTTGGATTTGATTAAAATTATTGTTTAAAGTTTAGTATGTAAATATTGCCCATACAAGATCCACATCTATCTATTCTTATCTGTGGTTTTTACTTTAAAATTTAATTTTAAATTAAAAAATCGAATTAATGTAGCATGTAGTATGAAATAAAACGTTGTTCGTACGTTAAATGATCATCACAGAACTCGTTCAAAATAAACATCGAACCCGCACTGTAACAACTCATTAACCGTCCTTGTGAAGTAAATAACTAGAACGTGACAGTGTCGGTACAAAACAATAACAACTCAAAATCAATTCCATTTTAGCTCAATTGTACTAAAATGATAGATAAGCTATCTTTTTAATACGTACAATACTTGGCAGCAAAAATCCAAATTTCGTTCAATCGATAGATAAAAATATTAAATGAATTGGGTTGTTGTTGCACACATTTCATTTGACATTTTTATCTATTAATTAAATACAAGTGTTCTCCCATTTTATTTTAGTTAGTATTAAAGTAAGTTAGTTAATATGGAAAATGTTGTAAAATCAAGTGATATTATATCCACAATCTTATTCCGTGATGTGTTCCCTTGTAAGTTTTTTTTTTAATTTATTTCGTGAAATATTTCATTTATAAGTGTTAATTTGACTTAAACAGCGGAGATGCCTCGTTCATATTTGATTCACACATCGATAATAAAGAAAGTGAAAAATGCTTTGCATCAGACATTTACAAACATTGATTGGGACTACAACGATTATATACTACAAATTGGAACTGAACGTTTTGAAATGCATCTTATTATTTTACGGTCAAATGAAGATCAAGCATACTTTATGGATGAATTAGTTGTCAATTCGCAATTTTCATTTCCATGGGAGGAAAATCCTACTTTATTTATAGCCGCAGTAAAGTTTCATATTATGGAGGTAAAATAATCAAAACTGAAAAAATAACAGCGAAAATATCGTTAAAATTTAATCTCTATTTTCAGGCATTCATTTATTGCTACAACTTAGAAGCGTTTATTTTAAAAATTGACGAAAAGCTCGGACATTCTGTTAACAGTGACCACCCCATTAAAGTGGTTTCGTTTAACCAAAGTGTTAGTGAAAAATTTGATATAATTAACGAATTTAAAAAATATCGGAATGGTAACAAAAAAGGTTATCTCTTCGTGACAAATGGTTTACCATGGCAACAAATTAATCTGCTGCGGAGAATCCGTTTAAATGATAACATCTATTCGGTATTACCAATAATCCTCAGGCATCTCGGAACGCTTAATTATGCCAATGATCTAAATATTATGGATCTACTTTCGTTAAGATTAGCAATTAGTGATGGTCGTGATGACACGTCTAATTCAAACCTTCTAAATTATGAAATTGATTTTATGATAAAACGAATACTTGCCAGTCTCATTAAAATTAATCACCTAAGCATAAAAAAATATTTGTGTGCCAGAAATATTAAACCGTTACCATTTCTTGTCGCTTATTTGGTACATGAATTTCAAAATTTGTTTCAAACTCTAGATGTCGATGTTTTGTATCAATATGTACCATATGGATCAAACCCGCTAGATGATACTATTAAACTAAAAGAAGAGATCGACGTTCTTAATCAATTAAAAGAAAGATTTAATGTTAATTATTGCATTGATGGAAGAGGTTTCGACAAAATGAGTTTATCGCTATTAATAGATTTAATTGAATCGCAGAACGTTAACAAAATCGTGTTAGACACAAATTACAGATGGTGTAACGAAGTGTTCATATCCAAGCACAATAGAATTATACAAGGTAATAAAAAAAGCTATGTGGACATTTCTTTGAGAGGGGAAAATACTTACAATTTCATCGAAGGTTTCACGGCGGAATTAAAAACAATCACAATGGTTAGCGTTAGAATTATTTTAGAGATAAACTGTAATTTAAATGATTACAGAATTTTCGATAATTTAGAAGTTCAACTGATAATATTTAAAGACATTAAAATTGATTTAAATATGCTACAGAATTTGCAACAATGTGCCATAAAACCGTCCATATCATTAGAAAGATGTTCTTTAGAAAATACCTGTCGTAACTGGCAACTCATCAACAATTTAGAGAAATTATACGTAAGTATATAAAACTATTTTCAAGCCCAATACGCATTTATTATTAAATATTTCCAATTTTATATTCTAGCGAGTAACCATATATGAAGACGAAGGCACGTGGTTATCCATGTTTGCATTTATTTTGGAAGAGATTCATAAATCAAACACAAATAAATTTCAATTTAAAAGTAAATGGCTATTTGAAATAATGGAACCAGGTCCTGAGCATAGGTCAATATCCTTAGATTTAATCAAATTTGCAGTCGACGAACAAAACTCGAAATTGGAGATTCGTTCTGCAATTACTGATGAAGTTGTAGATTTATATTGCAGAAAATATGGAATTGGACCAGACGGAAAATCTGGTTACGAATTTTATCAATAAAATGTTAGTTTTTATAAATCGTAATGAAACAATAAATTTTTTTTTTTTAAATTCAAGTTTTTCTTCAGTGAAGAGACATTTTACAGGCAATCAGTGTTCCTAAATCCTAAGTCCAGGTTACGCAGCCGCTTGTCTTCGTAACACTGATCGCATTTGCTTTCGGCCTGTTGCGTGTGTACTTTTGTCCAGCGCTGCATCATGTATTATTATTTTTTGTTTCTCCTCATTGACGAGTGCCGATAGTTTATTTCGTTTGTCTGTTTTGCTGTATTAGTTGAGCGTGCGTCATTTGTTGCGATCGTATCAGAGTGACGAATACCAGTAGTTTATCAGTGATTGTTTGTTTCGATTGTACGAGCGATTACATTAGTGCACTGAGATGCGGTGATATTGGCCATGTGCTTGTTAGGGAGAGCATTTGCCCCTTTTGGTGTGTGGTTAACGTGATTGCAGGAGCGTTGATAGCGTGGTGGTCGCGAATAATTTTTGTTTTAGAATCGGATGAGAGAAAAAAAAATCGTTCAATATTTTTGAAATTGTAAATCAATCAAGTCTGGACTTTGATAGCGAGCGGTCGAGAATGGTTTTGGTTCTCGGTCGCAAATAGGGTTTGCAAACCGGGTTCACCCGGTCTCAAAAAGCCGGGTTTTTATCCAATTTGATGAACCCGAAAACCCGGGTTTTTACTTAAAACCCGGATTTCATTTTCAAAATAAATTCTGTTTAAAATACATTATAAAGATCTTAATCATCTTAAAGAACTGTTACAAATTAACTTAGGTCTATTGAACTATTTTCAAAATTTACTATCCTAATTAAATTAACGATTGAAGTATGCCCTAATACATATGTGGGAGGATCCCACTTTTTCTTTAAGAAAATTTGAATTTAAACATGGACTAAAACTGCTAGATGCGCTCAAACTAATAATTATGGAACGTAAAAATGTCAGTTTAACGTGTTGATAAATTATCTGTCTGTGTAGTTGGAAGTTTGGAACAGACACGCAGCTCCGTAAAGTACAAAATCACATGTATTGGAGTATGGAGGACAATTTTTTAAAATATTATTTAATGTTAAATATCAGCAATCGCCGATACTTTACCAAATGTATGTTGCGATGTCTCTGTCAAACTATCAATGGCAGAGGAATTGATTTAGGCCTCTTTGCAGCAATTAAAACAAACCATTCAAAGTTCTAATTTATTTAAAAAGAGTGCGCTATGTTCGAGTTTTTAGGTGAAAGGACCAACAACTTAGATACCCTATATAGAGCTTTACTATCAAAATCGCCAACTTCTACTGAGGCAGAACTTGTATTCTTAATTACAGGTAATATTTATGCTAAAACCAGAACGCACTTAGGAGATAATGCAATACACGCTTTAGTATTTTTAAAACAATTTTTACGATTAAAATTTTGCATCAAGGACTTATTTAATTTAAACAAATTTAACATATTTTTTTAATTTACTTTACGATTGAACTGTTACTGTTGGTACTTGATGTATAAAATTGGATTTCTGACTTCTTATTTTAAATATTTTTGTCATTTTAATGAAGTTATACAAAACCCGGGTTTAACCCGGGTATCCGGGTTTAAGTATTTTCTAAACCCGAAAACCCGGGTTTTAAAATTTCCGGGTTTTTGCAAACCCTAGTCGCAGACTATAGAAACATTAATTATTGTGTTTTTCTAATTAAATTTTTTTTATAAATAAATAAATTATGTAACACAGTGAAACCTCATATCAATGGACTCTAACTTTAAGGGACACCTCAGTACAACCAACACACATTTAAGTCTCTTGCAAAATTGAAGTTTTCCATGAAAACCGCCCCCTTAGTTAAGCAGACACTTTATTAGAGATGTTTGCTATGATAGAAGCATATGTTAGTAGTGGAATATGGGCTATTAGGAAGGAACTTGGCCATTTCTTATCCGATTTTGATGATATTCAGCATGCACGATAGAAATGGGATTTTAAAATGATATTTTGATGAAGTTCTGGAATATGGCATAGCATGACGGAGATCGCCTATTTCACAACCGTTTAAGATGAATTTCGACATGTGCGTTGGAAATGTTTATTTGATATGGTTTGCTCGACAGAACAGTTTGCCGCACTAATTTTAGTCAACATTTTTTTTAAAAATTAATTAAATTATTATTTTTGCATTAACAAAATTTACACACAATTAAGCTGTTGTGCATTGACCGCGGCAATAGAGGTACTGACGAGGAATAATTATTTATTATTTTCTCTTTGGTTTTATATTTTGTTATTTAAAGGGAAATTGTAAATTTGTTTTCCCAATTTAACAAACTTTGATTAAATATACTGCATCTTGCACATCAAATAAGTTGATCGCAGACGAAATTAATTATTATCAGAGATCCGCGCGGCTAAAAAATCGTGCGTGATAACAATTTTCTAAATAACATCTAATGTGTAACAGCTAACTGTTACACCTTTCAGTAGGGATCGCAGCAACATGTGAGTTGTTCTTGTCATGTGTTACGCCGCTGCGTGATGGGTACAATTGTGTAAGGGGTAACCTAGCCCCAATTCGCAAGTGTACGTGCTGCCTCCACGTCATAACTGAGGCCATTTGGCACATGCTAAAGTACGGCGCTAAAGGATAATTCCTTGACAAAAACCATAATCAGGTTAATCAGTCCGGACAGTTGTATATAGCCTTGTAAAGACAATTTACTAGGTAAAGACATACCCGTACAAACATATTATGAATTAAATTTTCATAAATTTTTCTATGGAATATTGGGAATAAAATCCATGGCTCTATTGAATGCCAAGATTGATTATAGGTCAAACTCAATATTGTTCAAATAACCAAACTTTTAAATTTGATCGGTATTATCCGAAAGAAAATTTCTACAACCATACCGTTACAGTACATACATCAGAAAACGGTGAATGGCTGGTACCGGAGTTCACTAAATTAAACAATAATATGACCATTCAACCTGGTCTTTATAAAGTAGATAATTGTAAAACAACTTTGAAGGTGATGACGGATAGTCTGAATCCACCAGAAAAACTCCCAAAACTGACTTGAAACTCAACTTTTGAACGAGCAACACCTAAAAAATAATTGTGCAGTGAAAAATATATAAATCAAAATATAATAGTTCCAATTAAATACATTTTTAATCATAATAACCATATAAATATTAGAACTCTAAATTAATAAAATTATCGTAATAATTCAATTAAATAAATCAATCATTTAAATATTGGAAATATTTTTTGGAGGCTGTTGAGTTATGCCTGGAATTCGCGTTAAAGTTGCGGTAGCACCGATTTCACAAGTAAAAATACCGGACTTAAATGGGGCACACACAATGAAAAAGTTTTTAATAATATGTGGCCGAATTTATTTACAACTAGTTTACAAATGTGGATTAATATCCACCACTTCACTTTTACTATATTTAATTATTTTTTAATTTAATAGATAGCCCGGTATTATTCTTTAATTTGCATAAATTATTTTGTCGCTTTTTTTATATTAATTTTTGATTTAAAAAAAAATTGTGATGAGGTATCGCTTGCACAAGAGCAGAAAAGAGAGTGTATGTCTGTTGAAAATTTTTGTTCATGTCAAAATCGATTTTTTTTTGTTTTTAAGATCTAAAAACTTAGACTTAATTTTTGCGGTCGTAATGAGTAAATGATTTAGATTGCGATGTCGACAATAGATGGGATAATTTCGGTGTTGCATTAAATTTATCCAAGATATTAATTTAATGCAAATAGTGAACTGTACTAAAATATAGGGAAATATTATTATGTTGAGTACAGACATAAACCACCATAATAGTTGCAAGCAAGTTGCTATCCTATTATAGGTGTCACTATTGACCGAAAAGAGATGTGTCATCACAATTATATTTTCAAGTTGAAATGCGTTACATTTCAAATAATTGTGGCGATAAACGAATTTAATTAGCGATTTAAATGAGAGAATCGCTACAATTTCTTGTGTTACAATAAAATCCGTTTTAGTGCAACTGTTTATGATTTCATTCATTTTGTGAAAACGTTATTGGTATATACAATTTATTTCTTTCAAATCCGTTATAGTGTACAAACTGTTTATTATTAAATTCAATTTCGGAAATCATTTTTGGTTTATTTTGATTGCTGTGTACACTTACCACAGATAATTTTTAAACTGCATTTGTACTATGTCTGAAACCTGTAACACTTGCTCTTCCAATATTACAAAGGGAAGATTTCCTGGTTACAAATGTGGTGGACCTTGTATGAAACCATTCCATATCAAATGCGCTCGCATATCTGATAATCTTCTACAAGGCATAAAAAATCGATCTGTGAATTGGTTATGTAAAGACTGTCGTGCAACATCAAACCAATCAATTATGGATGATGATCAGGTTGCGTCGGACTCGGCAAATATGAACGTTAGTTTATCCGATGTTATAACCCAGCTTAAACGCATGGAAAGTAAG
This sequence comes from Tipula helvola, assembly GCA_963556165.1. Classification (NCBI taxonomy): domain Eukaryota; kingdom Metazoa; phylum Arthropoda; class Insecta; order Diptera; family Tipulidae; genus Tipula; species Tipula helvola. The sequence goes on from OY744482.1 coordinate 96,972,043, forward strand.
CTATCAGCACTTGACGATTTAAAAACCATTGTTACATCGTTAAAATTTGAATATGAGGAAATCAAGTCGAAAGTTTGTGTTTTGGAGGAAAAATTGCTTGTGCAAGACAACAAATTACGTCATTTGGAAGCTGAAATCGATAAACCAAATCAACAGCAAAATGTATCCAGCATTATTATCAGTGGATTACCATCTAAACATGAAGACATTCGTAGTTTAATAACTTGTGTTATCAAAAAAATAGGGGTGAACATAAATGGTGATCAAATAGTCTCAGTTGAGAAGATCGATAAAAAAATTACTGTCAACGCTGCTGCAAATAGAAACCACTTCAAGCCATTGTTAAGAGATTTCTTTATTGTGAAACTAAACTCAACTGAACTTAAAGACAATATATTAATGCAAATGCGAAAACACAAATCACTGTCTACTCAAGATTTGGATGTATTGCTACCAGTAAACCATCCAGTCCAGCGTATCTACATTATGTATCACTTAACAGCGTTCCAGTCAAATTTATACCGTGAGGCTAAAAATATAAAAACATTATATAAGTATAATTATTTATGGTGCAAAGCTGGACAAATATATTTACGGAAATCTGCAGGGTCTGATGTTCATCGAATTGCTTCGTTCAACGATATTTTTCGGATTAAAAACATTCACAAGAAAATTGAAGGCAATACATCTGATTGAACTATCTGGGAACCTGGAAATTTATAGATTGTTAAGTATTGTGATTTATTTACCTGTACTAGCTCAGTTTTCATTTTTTCTTGTGTTTTTATTTTATTTTATGTCGATTTCATCGCCACTATCAATTGCTTTGTCTATTTACATTTCCTTAACAGATTTAACTATTCAAATTTTTTTGTGTTTAATTTCTTTTCCGTTGGCACTATTGAATATTAATGCTATGAATGTAAAGCACGATATAAGTTATTTTTGGTCGTTTTACTCGTGTTTTGTTTTTTCTAATATTTTTAATTTTTACGTAAACATATTTTTTCTTATCATTAAGCGTCTTTTAAATTCAACGCGATATTTTATGATTATTGCTCTATATTATATTTTTGCTCAATTTATTATTATCATTGTTTGTAAGTTATTTTTGATTTGCATTTTTTATGAGTAGTAAATATAGTATACTGCACCAAAATATTCGAACTTTAAGAGCAAATTTTGATATGTTTAGTACGTTTGTAGCCAGTCTGAATACTCAACCTGATTTGATTTTTGTTTCTGAAATTTGGATTTATTCGAACGAAACAACAGAATTCAATTTGCCTAATTACAGCTTTAAAGCTTGCTGTAACGATAATTACCACGCCGGTGGAGTTGGTGTCTTTATACATAAAAATCTAACAGTTATATCATGCTGTACTTGTAATTGGATTTCAGCTGATGTTCTTAGATTGGACATTCAACTAGGTAAAAATGTTTGGATTTTTCTGTGTTTTTACCGTTTTTGTAACAGTGATCTTAATGATTTTTGCAATGATTTAGACAATTTGATGGGAACAATTAACAATAATAACATAGTGATCTTAGGTGATATTAATATAAATCTATTGAATAACGTAAGCTGTTTTAACTACCAAGCAATGCTTGCATCATATGGATTCCTCAGTGTATCTAATAATCCAACTAGGAATCTATCATGTTTAGACCATGTTTTTGTTAAATCCAGTAGTACATATACTTTAGTATTGATAATTTACCAATACATTTTTCCGATCATAATTTAATTACTCTCAATATTTGGGCAGAATCGAATAGACCTGTGATATGTTATTGTGGAAAGAGTTCAAAAGTTAATTATGACAAACTTAGAGATCGTCTTCTAGTTGAAAACTGGGATCTTGTTTACCATGAAAAAAATTGTAATACATGTAACCTATTGGCTTGGGTCGATCAGACATTATATGGCACACTATTTAATTTGGATAGCCATCAGTGGTTAGGGCGGGTTTTGACATTACATATAGTGCCGATGGCCAATGTACAAAATTCATTAATTTACGGTAAAGTGTGCATGAAGATAGACTTAAATAACAAAAAAAACGCTAGTTCATTGCAGCATCCTAAGAGCACGCTCCCACTCAATCATCCCATCATCCCGATATTTTTAGTTAAGAATTCATCATTTTACTCAAATTACTTTTAGCAAGCTACTCATGAAAAACAAGAAAAAAAAAAAATCCGCTATGCACGGATAAAAACAAATGAAATTTCTTTCCCCGACTGTAAGTAAAGCAACCTTGATTATACAAGCCATAATCTAAAAAACGAAGCTTTTATAAGGGAATTAGAAACGAGGAAAAAACCAAAATTTTCATAGTAAAACACATAAAACATATGGGAAATCACTTTTTTTCCTAAGACAAATTTGTAAATGAAAACGTTGCAAATTCTTAATTATGATTTCTGAAATATTTTCGTAAATGTTTGAATTTCAACATATATAAATCTCGTTTAAGTAAATCGTTTTCATTTTCTTGTAATAATTGGTTTATTTAAACCAAAATATAAAAAAAAGTTCATACAAACAGCATTCTGGTCAAATTAAAAATAAAAGCTGACTACAAATCGTGTGCATTAAGCCAATATACATAGATGGCAGTGGGCAGTAAACATTTTGAAAACCCGTACCAAAAATCGCCACTTGGGGAAATTTAAGGTCAAAAATTGTAGGAAAAGCAAAACAAATTCTCAAAATATTAAGAACGTGTCATAATTTTGTGATTAAACAATTTTTTTCGTATTTTGCTGTATAAATCTGAGACATCTAACGTACACTAGTAAAACTAAATATAAATGTAGCAAGTATTATTTTAATTCGTCACAGCCAACTTTGATGTATTTTTCAAAATGAAAGTTCGAAAAATATATTTTAGAAATAATTTAATTTTAATATTTCTGCAATTAATATTTACTTAATACCAATAAACCCTTCCTGGATATTGCTGCTAAAGGTATGTAGAACCCTTTTGTATAAAAATTTTGTAACATTTTTGCTTTTTTCAATGAAAAACTTGAAGCTAAAAAACACCATTTTTACTATGGATTCCTATGGAAATCAGTGAAGAGTTATACCACTGAAAAAGCTTCTAAAAAATACGTCATAATGATTATGGCTCTATACTCTAGAAGGCTCTGCTGTAAGTCCAACCAGAACAAAATTTAAAACCAAAAATATCCATTCACAAAAAAACAAATTATTTACGTGACCTTTTTATATGTTTTTGACTAATACTAGTTAAATATGAATAATAATAATATAAATATACTAAACAAATCAATAAAAAAAATTTTACGTCACCGGATTACACTGATGATGATGATCTGGATTCTTGTCCTTGTTACATCTGGAACCGTTGATTTCTTTAATTGATCGACTGATTTTTTTAAACAAAAGACGGTTTGAGATTCACTTAGTCTCGTTCCGCTTTTATTTCACGTATGCACCATTACTGTTGTACTATACGTTATATGCACTTAAAATATTAGATTTGGTGCACTTAAAATATTAGACTGCTTGTCTAAAATTATTATATGACGAATCTTTAGGTGTAACCGCTTGGTACAGCTTTTGTTAATTTAACAGTTTCACCTTAACGTTTTTATTTCATATTAACTTATGGTGGCTCTTTATACCGATGATTAACCACACACTATTTTCACTCTCCATACGAAATCACATTAAATGTTTACAGCAAAAAAAAACAGAGCGGGAACAAAAGTAATAAAACTTAGCTTTTCTTCGAACTTTACATTCGTATATTTTTTTTTATTTATATTATAAATGATTACTTATATGTTAAATACAATGGATCACACTTAAATAAGTGGTCCTTAATTAATTGTTTTTGTTTTCTTTTTATAAATTATATAAACTTAAGCACATTAACAAAACATCAATGGTCACAAATCATTCAGATTTTAAAAATTTTAATTTTACTTTTAACTTATAAACTCTTTACAAACTTTGAATAAATCAACACAAACTTTATGGATACTCTTATTTTTATCTTCCCATTATTATTGATTTTTCTATTTATTCCCTGATATTTTTCAATCTACCATTCGTGGCGATCATATCAGAACTGTCCCAATTTTTTGTTCGAACCCTCCCAATTCATTTTTGGTTTTATCTTTTTACCACAAGTAATTTCCCGGTTTAGCGGTTCTTTTCCCCTATTTAATCATTACGTTAATTGAACATTGAACATTCCAGATTTGCATGTTTAATTTGTTCTTAATTACAGTACTCGAAGCATATATAGCAATTTTCATTTTTCTTCGCATCTACGAGGCAGGCAATTGAGTCAAATAAAAGTGCGAATCGTTACATACAGCATTCGATATTTTCTTAAATAAATTAATTTCCCATATTGAACTTTCCAAAGAAACAATTACTTATCGCAGTAGCAAGAAGTTAAAGCCCTGGATGAACTATTATCTTTTGTGTAAAATTAATAAACTTAAAAAATTTTCTAAAAAATTAAGAAAGTATCCAAATAACACTCGGTTAGAAAATTATGTAAGAAAACTCTCAAAGCATGTAAATATGAATGTTAAACGGGTTAAAAGAGTATATTACAAAGATAAATTTGGTTTAATAGGGAATAATCCTAAGCTTATGTGGAAGGAAATTGATGATATTTTGGGTAGAAATACGTCCCAAAACAAAAACCAAATAACACAAATGTTCTTCTTACTGATGATCAGAATATATGTAATGAATTTAATACATTTTTTATAAATGTTTCAACCAATATAACTTCCAATACTTTTCCTAATAGGACTAACAGTGGAGAGCAAAAACAGTTTATTTTTGGAAACCGAGATAGTTAGTGTACTTCTTGTTATTTCGATGAAATTAATTCTTTGGAGGTTATTTCTGAAATTCAGAAGTTAAAAAACAAACATTCTAAAGGATTTGATGGAGTAGATAATATCATTGTTAAAAATTGTGCCTGGTATTTGGATGTATTAAAATTTTTATTTAATTTAAGTCTAAAGAGCGGAATTTTTCCAGACGCCTTAAAAATAGCTGTTGTTATTCCAGTTTTTAAAAATGGTGATGCTTTGCAATTAAACAATTACCGACCGATCTCACTATTGAGTACTTTTTCTAAATAATTTGAGAAATTAATTAAACGACGATTAGTCTCTTACCTTGGTAAAATAAAATTTTTTAGTGATCACCAATTTGGATTCATATAGAAGGAAAATCTACGGAAGAAGCTCTTTTAAATTTTCTGAGCAATATTTATTTAGCAATTAACAACTCTCAGAAATGCTCAGCAGTATTTTTGAACATTTCAAAAGCATTTGATACTGTTAACCATGACATACTCATAATGAAATTTGTCAAGTATTGGTGTTAGAGGCAAAATATTAGATTGGTTTATAAATTCCTTCGTAAGCGTAGCCAAATTGTAAAAATTAATAACGTGAATAGTCCTCCAGGTCTTCTAAAATGTGGTGTTCCTCAGGGCTCAGTTTTGGGGCCCTTATTGTTTTTAATTTATTTCAATTCTATCTTTGAAATTAATCTTAGAGGGTGTGCTACAGCGTTTGCAGATGATTTGGCTTTGACATATGCGTCTAATGATTACGTTGATATTCAACGGTTTATCGATATTGATTTATACACTTTAAGTAAATGGTTTTTTTATCACCGACTTGTTGCTAGTGAAAAATCTAGAATTATGCATTTTAGACAGCCTGACATAACAGTTGATCAAAACTTTTTCAAGTATCACGTATACTCGTGCGATAAGAATCCATGTTTTGGGCAATATTTTGATTTGCCCTGCATAAATGAGTTTAAATACTTAGGTGTAACAATTGACTCACAGCTAAATTGGACCTCCCACCTAACTAATATCAGGAAAATTGTTATTACTGCAGTGCATAAATTTTGTAATCTTCGACCTTTGTGCCCTTCTTTTATTTTAATAAGGTTATATCATGCTCTTGTTGAATCTATCTTAATGTATGGTATAACTAGTTGGGGTGGAATTTACTTTGCTAATATTGCAGATCTTTTTGTAGCGCAAAAAAGAATTATCAAATTAATTTATGCTTGTCCAAGAAATACACCCACTATTCCGCTTTTTCGCGAGTTAAACTTGTTGCCTCTAAGGTATTTGTATGTTTTTAAAGTATTGAAAATATTTTTTGTTCGTAGCAATAGTTATCATAGTCGAATATACCACGTGTATAATATGAGAAATCCAAACAATTTTGTCGGTCTTCGTTGTAATAGTGAAAGATTTAGAAGATTTTATTTATATATGGCACCTTATTGGTTCCATCTTTTACCTAAACATGTGAAAATGCTTCCATCTGCGCAGAAACATAAATTTAACAGGGAAATTCGGACTTGGTTACTTGACATCGATGATATCGAGCAATATTTTTAGTATAAATGTTAAATTACATTATGTTCTAATGTGCCGTCGTGTAGTTAAATATATCTATTTTAATAACTGAGCTTGTATTTTGTTGAAGATTATTGTTAATTATGTAAACAAAGAATATTATATACATTTTAATTAAAATTTGTTTCAAATTGCTCCACTATACAGACATAATGTCTATAGGAGCTGTACTTTATTTCATATTTTATAATGTTGTTTCAACTAGATTTTAATTTTGTATTTATTTTATTGAAATAAAGATAGTAATAATAAAATAAATAAAATAAACTAAAATTGAATAATTTCGAAACATTAAACCCAATACCTGGTTCTGGGAATTTTTTGACCTTCTGACCTTTGAAATTTTTCGGCCAAATTACACTACTGTTGACGTATCTCGAATTTTTTAGGAACACTCTGCAAGGTATTTTTGTGGTGAATAATTTATTTGAATGGGCAAAGCAAAAGCATTGATTGAATCGGGTGGCAGCAACATTTCGACGGATCATTATTCGTACAACTCTAATGAATTACCAATCGATGTGGATATTTTTGAATCATTTTCGAATGATGGGGAGGAAGATTCGGACGCTGATGATAATGGTTCGCATTACATTCAAGCATTGTGTGACATTATATACAATATATTAATGATGAGACGATTAGGGTTATGCGCATCAATATTATCATGTATGAGGAAAAAGGAAGGCTCAAGTTATGTGACAGTCGCCATTTATTCCAACCACATTGATAGAAGATTTTATTTTCCCTGAAGTAACGTATGTAAATCATTTATAATCATGACTTTTCTGTTAATTTTTGCCTCTTTTATCCAAATATAGGCTGATAAATAGTTCGGGTAGCAAAATAAAAAAACAAAATTTCAACACTAACTGTATTGTACGCCTTTACCAGGATCGTTTCTATGATGGAGATTTGTTAATTTTGTTGTCGGTGTTTATCTGGTTTAGCATCAGTTTGGATAAAAAAAATCAGTTTCCGAGTAATTCAGCTTTACTGATATTTCATTCTCATTATGAAGTTAAGCATTAACTAAGTGGATGTGATAGAAGCGATTTTTAAAGTTGAATAAAGTTTATTTAGTATGAAACTATTTTGAATTTTTGTGCCTTGTATTTGTATTTTAATTATTTCAAATCTTTCTATGTTGATGTTTAATAAGTAGATTGTAAACATCAATATAGAAAGATTTGATTTGTTTATATAAAATATTAACTTCAAATATTTATTAATTATTTAATTATCTATTAAATATTAATTCACACAATTATTCAAAATCTATATAAACTCACTCGAGAACGAGCGACAAAACTCATCATGTTCAGTTTGATCGCTTCTCGGTTTGTAACTCGCATTCACTCACACCACGCATTCCTTTAACTGCGGACAGTTCTTGATTGATTGATTGATTAGAATGTTCATCGATATAAAATATCCAAGACAATATCAAAACAACTCAATTTAAAACTACATATTAGTTCTCTGAAACAAATCAAAATTAACTCATTATCATTAAATATTTGCCACTTCATTAATAGGATTTAATTTTAATGATTTCTTGTGTCCGACCAAGGCAAGTTTCCTGAATACGTCCAGTCCACCGTAAATCTATTTACGAATAACAAAATCTAGGGGAAGGACAGGTATATTAGTAACAAAGAATTCATGGAAATGGAATTCTAAAATGATTTTTAGATAAAATTCTGGAATATGACCGATTTTGATGAAATTCAGCTAAACGACGGAAGTTGGATTCTAAAATCATTTTTAGAGCAAGTCATTAAACACATCAAATAAACATTTTAATATCCAATTTCCAACCCACATATTGAATTTCATCTTAAACGGTTGAGAAATAGGCAAATTCCGTCATACTTGGCCATATTCCAGAACTTCATCAACAAATCATTTTAAAATCCCATTTCCATCGTGCATGCTAATTTCATCAAAGTCGATAAGAAATGGCCAAGTTCCTTTCTAATAGACCACATTCCACAACTAGCTAACACTCCTATCATCGCAAACATCTCTAATAAAGTGTCTGCTTAACTAAGGGGGCGGTTTTCATGGAAAATTTCAGTTTTGCAAGAGACTTAAATGTGTGTCCGTTTTAGTGAGGTGTTCCTTAAAGTTAGAGTCTGTTTAAATGAGGTTTCACTGTGTTACATAATTTAATTATTTATAAAAAAAATTTAATTAGAAAAACACAATAATTTACAGTATGTTTCTATAGTATGCAGTCGAGAACAAAAAATATTCTCGACCGCTCGCTATCAAAGCCCATACTTGACTGATTTACAATTTGAAAAAAATTGAACTATTATTTTTTTCTCATCCGATTCCAAAAACAATTATTCGCGACCTCCACGTTTTCAACGCTCCTGCAATCACGTTAACCACACAAAAAAAGAGACAAATGCTCTCAATAACAAGCACATGGTCAATATCACCGCATCTCAGTGCACTAATGTAATCGCTCGTACAATCGAAACAAACAATCACTGATAAACTACTGGTATTCGTCACTCTGATACGATCGCAACAAATGACGCACGCTCAACTAATACAGCAAAACAGACAAACGAACTAAACAATTGGCACTCTTCAATGAGGAGAAACAAAAAAAATACAACATGACGCAGCGCTAGACAAAAGCACAGATGTAACAGACCAAAATCAAATGCGATCAGTGTTAGGAAGATAAGGGGCGGCGGCGAAACACTGGCAGTTAGAAACGCTGATTGCCTGCTAATGTCTCTTGACTTGACTGAAGAAAAACTTGAATTTTAAAATGAAAAATTTGTTTGTTTCATTCCGATTTATAAAAACTAACATTTTATTGATAAAATTCGTAATCAGATTTTTTGTCTGGTCCAATTCCATATTTTATGCAATATAAATCTACAACTTTATTAGTATCTACACAACGAATCTCCAATTTTGAATTTTGTTCGTCGACTGTAAATTTCATTGACTGTAAGGATATTGTCCTGGGATTAGGTCCTGGTTCCAATATTTCAAATCTATCTTTACTATTAAATTGAAATTGATTTGTGTTTGATTTATGAATCTCTTCCAAAATAAATTCAAACATGCATAACCACGTGCCTTCGTCTTCATATATGCTTACACGCTAGAATATAAAATTGGAAATATTTAATAATAAATGCGTGTTGGGCTTGAAAATAGTGTTATACTTACTTCTAATTTCTCTAAATTATTGAGGAGCTGCCAGTTACGATAGGTATTTTCGAAAGAACAATTATCTAATGATATCGGCGGTTTTATGGCACATTGTTGAAAATTCTGTAGCATATTTAAATCAATTTTAATGTCTTTAAATATTATCAGTTGAACTTCTCAATTATCGAAAATTCTGTAATCATTTAAATTACAGTATATCTCTAAAATAATTCTAACGCTAACCATTGTGATTGTTTTTAATTCCGCCGTGAAACCTTCGATGAAATTATAAGTATTTTCCCCTCTCAAAGAAATGTCCACATAGCTTTTTTTATTACCTTGTATAATTCTATTGTGCTTGGATATGTACACTTCGTTACACCATCTGTAATTTGTGTCTAACACGATTTTGTTAACGTTCTGCGATTCAATTAAATCTATTAATAGCGATAAACTCATTTTGTCGAAACCTCTTCCATCAATGCAATAATTAACATTAAATCTTTCTTTTAATTGATTAAGAACGTCGATCTCTTCTTTTAGTTTAATAGTATCATCTAGCGGGTTTGATCCATATGGTACATATTGATACAAAACATCGACATCTAGAGTTTGAAACAAATTTTGAAATTCATGTACCAAATAAGCGACAAGAAATGGTAACGGTTTAATATTTCTGGCACACAAATATTTTTTTATGCTTAGGTGATTAATTTTAATGAGACTGGCAAGTATTCGTTTTATCATAAAATCAATTTCATAATTTAGAAGGTTTGAATTAGACGTGTCATCACGACCATCACTAATTGCTAATCTTAACGAAAGTAGATCCATAATATTTAGATCATTGGCATAATTAAGCGTTCCGAGATGCCTGAGGATTATTGGTAATACCGAATAGATGTTATCATTTAAACGGATTCTCCGCAGCAGATTAATTTGTTGCCATGGTAAACCATTTGTCACGAAGAGATAACCTTTTTTGTTACCATTCCGATATTTTTTAAATTCGTTAATTATATCAAATTTTTCACTAACACTTTGGTTAAACGAAACCACTTTAATGGGGTGGTCACCGTTAACAGAATGTCCGAGCTTTTCGTCAATTTTTAAAATAAACGCTTCTAAGTTGTAGCGATAAATGAATGCCTGAAAATAGAGATTAAATTTTAACGATATTTTCGCTGTTATTTTTTGAGTTTTGATTATTTTACCTCCATAATATGAAACTTTGCTGCGGCTATAAATAAAGTAGGATTTTCCTCCCATGGAAATGAAAATTGCGAATTAATAACTAATTCATCCATAAAGATTGCTTCATCTGCATTTGCCCATAAAACAATAATACGATGCATTTCAAAACGTTCACTTCCAATTTGTAGTATATCATCGTACATTTCCCAATCAATGTTTGTAAATGTCTTACGAAAAGCATTTTCCACTTTGTTTATTATCGATGTGTGAACCAAATGTGATCGCGGAAATTCCCCTGTTTAAGTCAAATTAACATTTATAAATAAAATATTTCGCGAAATAAATTAAAATGAAAACTTACCAGGGAACAGATTACGGAATAAGGCTTTGGTTATAATATCACTTGATTTTAGAATTTTTTCCATATTAACTAACTTAGTTTAAAATTAACTAAAATAAAATGGGAGAACATTCGTATTTAAGATATCAATAAACAACAAAATCTCATCTCTCATGTCAAATGAAATGTGTGCAACAACAACACAATTCATTCAATATTTTTATCTATCGATTGACGAAATTTGGCTATTTGCTGCCAAGTATTGTACGCAATTAAAAGATAGCTTATCTATCATTTTAGTAAAAGTGAGCTAAAATGGAATTGATTTTGAGTTGTTATTGTTTGGTATCGACACTGTCACGTTATAGTTATTTACTTCACAAAGACTGTTAATGAGTTGTTACAGTGCGGGTTCGATGTTTATTTTGAACGAGTTCTGTGACGATCATTTAACGTACGAACAACATTTTATTTCATAATACATGCGACATTAATTCGATATTTTCATTTAAAATTAAATTTTAAAGTAAAAACCACAGTTAAGAATAGACAGATGTGCATCTTATACGAGCCAAATTTACATTCGAAACTTCAATACAATGATGTTCCAATCCAATCCTTTTAGACCAGGATGTGTGTATTAAATAAAATAAAATCATTTTTCTCTCTTTTTATCCTTTTTTAAGTATACTAATATAAGTTTTATTACATCAATAAAAAACTCTTTTTTTTGTCTTGTTTTTTTTTTATTGTTTTTCCTTAAAAATTTAGTTTTATTAAAAATAATTAATTTATCTGACTTTGCAATTAAAATTAAAATTCAACTGTGAGAGTGATTTGTGAATTGGGGACGATAAAACAATCAAAGAGGATAGACTTGTTTTTTCGTTTTCCTACATAATTTAATGTAACTTAATTTAAAATGATGTGAAAAGTTTGTGCATAAAGATTGAATTCAAATTTGCAACAAACCAATTTTACACCTTTAAATTGTGTTATAATTGGGTATACGCAGTAAATTTGTGGAGTTTTGATGTCGGTGTAATTACCTACTCCTTATTTTTATTTATACTGCTAGGGTAACTTTGGAGCCCTTCATCACGCACTTTCACTGCGGCAACGGTATACTTCAATATATGGACTGGCACTCGGGTGGAGAATCCCAGTTAATTTTAAGGCACTTATGTGTCCGGTAGCCAGCACCGATTTAAAGAAACTTAAATCCGTGATTATTATAAATAACAAAACTGATTGTTTTCTTTATTTTTAAATACATTTATGTATATATTTTGTAGTTTATTTTTAGAAGGTACAAGTTTTTCGATTAAATTTGATTGTTAGATCTATTTATTTATATTTTACGCAACCCGTTCCCAACATATTTTTAAATATCATAACTGTTTTTTCTGTGTTATGCCAAATGAATTTTTTAACTAATTTTACATATATAATTCAATATTTTAAAACACGGCAAAACAAAAACTTCCAAGGAAAACTTGGATTCAAGTCCGAAAAAGTTTCCACTCTTCATCATTCCACATCTACCGTTAATCAAGACGCCACAAATTTAAATTTCTATTTATGAATAGACATGTTTGTTTCTTTTTCGCATACTTGGACATAATTTTGTATTTTGTTTCATGTGATAGCAAACCAAGTATTATTTGATATTATGTAGAATTGGAATTGGAAATAGTCTTCTCTTTCGGACATATTCAGGTTTCATAGAATATTTCTATTTCTCGGTGATTGGGCTGTTTTCCATTTGTTTCTTGTTTGATTCTTATTGACTTATCCAATGCAATTTCTTATGTAATGTGTTAAGTTCCACAGACAGGTTTTCATTTGGAAAGCAGCCTTAATACTGATGTTAGTATTGGTTTATGGATCTTTGGGTTTTTGAATTTTATCCTGTATTTTATTTTGTTTGGCATTGTGAATTTTAAATTTTTAATTCTTTGGGTTTATGGATTCTTGCGTTTATATCGTTTTATGTTTGCATAAATACCTGCATAGTATAAACACATATAGTACTACCATCATACGAAAAAAATGTTTCACCGGTTAAGTTCCAGACGTCGCGTCGATCGCTAGTAAACACTTAGGATAAAACGCTAGTAGTCGCCTAAATATATGCGAGATCAACCAATTAATACAATAGAAACAAAACCATATAATAGACATTTGTATTAGTTTTGTACACGTGTATATGTTTTATCCTACTCTAACACATTTCATATTATGGAAATACTGCGTACCAACAAAAATGTTTATAGACATTTTTGTTGGTTCGATCTATACAAAATACACCAATACTGCTAATTTAGATTAGTGAGGTAGTCGTCATTCGCAATTTTGAAAAAAAAAAAATCTACAAAACCGTAATACGCATAGTAAAATAAAAATACAATCATAATGAAGGATGGATGAAACAATATTGTCAATGTCATTAGGTCACATTATTGTAAAACCCGGTTTTCAAGATTATTTTTGACTGCATTATGTGCTAACTGGGTGAGAAAAATGTAAGATATAGTTTAAGTGCCATATAAAATCATTTTTTTATTCAGTGGTTCAGTCGGTTTATGAGCCTAATTGGTGATTGGCATGTCTCTGATTTTTGATTGTCCCTTAGGTCCAAATGTAAAAAGTTTAAATATCCATTTAATAGCATTTTCGAATAAAATTCAGGCCGATTAGGTATGAACTTGGTTATTTATTAACCGATTATGATGAAACTAGAAGAAGGCATCGGATAGGCATCCTTTACCATCAGGTTGTTAACTCTCTGAGCATCCAGGCACAACCTGACCTTCCCATTTGATTTGCGGATGACTATGACTGGGGAACACCACGCACTTACACTTTCCTCAATTACTCCCAATTGCAACATTCGATCCAATTCGGCATATAATACCGACTGAACGGCCGGAGAAATGGCATAATGCCTATGTTTAAGGGGTATTGTCGTACCGGTGTCGAGTTTGTGGGTAATGGCGTGTGTTCAACAACAACTTGATTTGATCAAGGGCTAAACGATTTATTGAAGAAAGCTAATGGGACATAGGATCGGAAACCTCTGCTGTATCTACTACCAGTCCTTCCGTTCATTATAGTTCCTCTAATTGCGTGCATTTGTAGGTAAGCTGCCTAATGAAGTTGATAGGCCTATTGGCCAGACCTACTTGCAAACCTGGACGCATGTTGTCTTTCAAATATCTATGATCTCGCTATCCATGATTGGAATTGGTATCTGCAATGAGATTTTGAGAATTTCATCCTGAAACTCGTAAAAAGATTCACGAGGAAATTTTTGTTTTCTCATTTCTAAAAAATTGCGTATGTCCCGATCCAATCGACATCAGCCAAAACGGTCAACCAAATCGAAGGCTTCCCCGGTTAACAAACACGGAATGTCATCTACTTATAACTTCCCGGACGCAGGTCAGTATCGCACTGCCAAGTGTTTTACTCGGTATAGAAATGTTTCCACGAGTTACTCACACCGAAGCCCTTATGGCCGAAGGTGTAATGGCTGTTTCTGACTAATTTAAACTATTTTTAAGATCTGTTGTTCGGTGAAGCACAATGTTGCAAAATCTTCATAAACTGAAAAATATACGGAAACGAAATTTCTGGTGTGATAATAACGTTATAAATCCTATTATGTTCCCTATATGCACAAATTTTTTAACTACAGGTAGAAAATTGCTCAATTACAGAGGTGCGATTAACTTATAGAAAAAATGTTTTCTAAAATGGGATTTCCGGCATGATGGATAGGTACGTGTCACAACATGTTTTTACGAAGCTCTTATTTTTTGTTATCGAAAATCATCAAATCCAAAGTCCAACGGTTAAGTCGAAATGTGGCACAGAACCGTAAAAACATGTTATGTTACTTTGTGTTGGACCAATTTTACCGTATCTATAGTTACCAAAAGAAACGTTGTAATTTCCGAAAGACCAGCATGTGGATTTATTTAAAGGCGACGTAAAACGATTTTTTTTTGCTGAACATAGGCATAATTTAGCTAATTTCAACGATGAATTGAATTTGAAGAGAAACAATAAAGTAAAATCCCAAACGATAATATCAATAAAAATAATTTTTTTTTTGCTTGTTCATTGGAAAATTATGTATACGAGATAACAAGTGTCTCAATAAAATTTCCTTCATAATTTCGATTTCAGGCATTTTGGTTTTGTTTCGTTTTTTTTTTATCTGCACAATAATTGATAATAGGATTTTCCCAATAATGTTGTTGTTGCTTTTATTTTTTAAATTTTATTTTATTTTATTATGTATTTGTCATTTAGATTTTTAAATAAATTTCCTTTTTTGTATATATTTGGAAATTTTTATTTTTTTTTTTTGCCAATTTTAATCTAAAAACTGAATTTAAAATAAAATCTGTATCTATCTCCGCTCTATATATGTACATATCTATCTATACTCTAGATATAGAGATAAATTTTTTTAGTTAGTAGGTTGCAACCGAATGTATACCCACAACAACAGATGAATGTGGAATAATTCCACATATGTGATAATAATGAACGAACGAACGAAATACACAAAAAGGCATATTAAATTTTCGAGATGAGACCGCTAAACTTGAAAAAGGCGTTCCGTTGAAATTTTATACAATTTTCTAGGATTTTTCAATTTCAATTTTATTTTTTGTTTTGTTTTTTGTCAATTTTCCGTTCTCTAGTTAGATATATATGGAGTAATAATGTTATGTGTGTGTACACACATGGGTTCGAAATCTATATATACATACATATATGTATGTTATATGAATGAATTGTCTCATGCTTAAGTGGATTTTCCGAAAAAAAAAAAATTGGAATAGATTTTTGTGATTTGTAATATTTTTTTGGGCCTAGAAATTCGGAAAAAAGACACAAAAATTGTATTTTTAATTAAAGTGACACAAAAAGCTAATTGAACCACAAATATAGTTAGTTATATACGATTATGTGTAAAGGTAAATTTTTGAACATAAACTCGTATGTATAGTTTTTAGGTATACTAACGAGCGGTTTTGTTCAACGGACTATTTAATTATCGTTTCATAAACACAGAACATTTCATTTTTATCTTGTTATTTAGTTTATCGTATTATTAATCCTGTAAATTGTATGTACATATGTTAACTTTAGTGTATCCTTGTTTCTGGATACATTTGTCCTAACGAATAAATAAAACTATTTTATAAATTTTTTCCAATAAAACAGATTCTCTAACTAACTTACGTACTCCGTATATGTATATAAAATTCTGTACGCTATAATTAAAATAAAAATACGTTTTTTTTGGCAGAAATACAAAAAAATTCAGGCAAGCCAAAGTAAATTTAATTTCTTGTTAATAATTAACAAAGCACTTGCGACTTTCCTTTATAGGCATAGGACTGAAAATTGACCCGAATGGGCAATTACTCATCAACTATAAGCATTACCTTTAATTTAAAGATATGATTGCTTATAGGTTGGTCCTTCGGCTTTATGCCTATAATGCATAAAATTATCGCAATGACCTCGTCAGGCGGCAAAGGAACCCGCGTCTCGAATC
Organism: Tipula helvola; assembly: GCA_963556165.1. Lineage (NCBI taxonomy): Eukaryota > Metazoa > Arthropoda > Insecta > Diptera > Tipulidae > Tipula > Tipula helvola. The sequence continues at coordinate 96,988,793 of OY744482.1, forward strand.
TCTGACTTTGACCGATTTAAATGCTTGAACCAGTGTAGCGAAATGGCTCATCCGACCGGAGATCCGATGGTGTCATTTTTTCCGTAAAAAACCAGTAGTGGTTAATTTATGTTAAATTAAATTAATTAATCTCCACATAAATTTTAATTAAAATTATAGACTACAAAATAGCGATTTACAATGCTTGAAAGCACTGTATAACGAGCACTGTATAATTTGTGCGTAAAGAATCTATGGCAAATAATTTATTGTAAATTAAAATAATTAATTTGCACATAAATTTCATTCTATTTAAAATTTCCAAACTCCAGAATTCTTAAATTTGATAAAATTCTTATTTAAGCTTCTAAGGGTTTTCGCTTTTTTATAGTGAAGTTCAGGGTTAGCTTTAGTGAAGATTTTCCATTGAATTTTAGGGTTAATTTAGGGTAGGTTGAATTAAAGGATATAGTTTAGAGTGAGTGATGTAAAATTGTAGGGTTAATTTAAAAGCTTCAGTAACATGGGTATACAGGCAATTCAACATGTTATGCGCGTACGATATTGAAGCGCCCACTTTTTCATTCGAACAAAACACTCAACAATTTATTAGATTTATTTGAGGGCAATATTGGCACAATTACAACAATTTCACAATATACAACATAAAAAGTTTTAAGAATTTGAATCAATTGATTTGTTGAATTTATTCAAATAGAATTCACAATAAGTTTTTATTATTCATTAATTTAGATTATTTTTTACCATTTAGGCAATTTATTATTACACACTATATGTATTGTAATAAAAATATTTATTATCAAAATTATGCTGACCTTACCCGTCGAAAGATGAATCTAAAAGGAAGGAAGAAATGACAATTTATCCACAATTATTTAATCTTTGTTGGGAGTAGGTTTTATAGCAGAATATAATATTGTACCAAATTTATAACACGATCAATGCTATAACCTCTTCGTACGAGTGTTCACATAACACCTCCACCAGTAGTCCTTATATACAACATTAAGTCTGAACCAGTTCAGAGAAAAACTTAACTATTAAAATTTAGATTGCGAAAGTTCAAAATATAATTCAATAAAATGTTTGCTTAAATGTCGTAATTCGCCAGGAAATATTTTAATTTATTTAAATATAATAAAAATGTCGTACTTTTCTTTTCTTCAACGTTTATACTTATGTGATTTATGATTCTGAATTTTCGTGAAAAGGTTTCAACCTATTGTTATGTACCATTTTAGTTGAGTTTCCAATTTTAGAAGTATTTTCTGGTTAATTTATCTCTTGGACTTCGTAAGGACCTAGCCAAAATACTTTGACAATTTAGAATTTCTAGCTTCATTTTTCAACCAAACTAGAACACCAACAATAAATGTAACTACTTTAGAGTTTCGGTCGTAATAGACCTTTGATTGTGGATTAGACTCAAGTAAGTTATTTTTAGCGATTTGAGTGAAATAGTGTACGGTTATCCTGAGTGATATAGTGTATACGGTTATCTATAAACGTTTTATGTGATCTTTCCAGAGAGCCGTTAAATTGCGGATGATATAGGCTGTGGTATTTAACTTTTTTATTTTGAATAATTTAGCTATTCGTTTAAATAAATCACTCATGAAGTTCGACCCATGATCAGTGAGAATCGACGAGGGAACACCGAAAATACAAACAAAGTTTTCGATAAATGCTCGAGCCACGGTCTCTGTCTCTTGGTTTGGAATAGGTGCGGCTATTGAAAATTTTGTCAAATCATCTTGTATTGTCAGTATGAATTTGTTATATGAATGAGATATATTCAACGGACCAACAATATCCAAAAATAATTTTTCAAAGGGACGAGATGACGTAGTGGTGATTTTCATGGGCAGTTTGTTCGAGATACCAGATTTATTATAGTTTGGCAGGATTTGCAATTCCTTATTATCTTGGTGACTTGGCTTAACATATTTGGGAAATTATAAATTTTTTTTAGTCTATTGTAAGTTCTATAAATTCCTTGATGAACTCCAGAAAGACTGTGATAAAATTCATCAATTACGGTTGCTATTTCAGATTGGTCCGTCAATTCAACGACATTTTTCTTATCGATCGACTATTCGTTTTCAGAATTGTGCCCCTTATCCTAAATAATAGATTCACGTAACGTTTGTGCTCTAGTTAGAACATGGATGTTGGTGGTTGTATCGCTTGTTTTTATTGGAATGCGACTTAAACCATCAGCATTCGTGTTGAGTTTTCCTGCTTTGTGTACCTTTTTAAATTGATATTCGTCTAGCTTAATTCGCCAACGTGTGAGTTTTGAGGGTGGATTGGTTATACTACATAACCAAACCAAAGGCTTATGATCTGTGACTACAACGAATTCTCGTCCATAAACGTATGGGCGATAATGATTAACGGCCCAAACAACAGAAAGCAACTCCTTCTCGTTAGCGGAGTAATTCTTCTCGGCTTTATTCAAAATACGGCTAGTAAAAGCAGTACAGCACATATGACCAAATTACTCGCATCACAAGTAACTGTAAATTGTTTTGCGTAATCAGGTCGCGTTAATACGGGAGGAGAGCAAAGCGCTGTTTTTAATTTGTTGAAGCCTTTCTTCACAAAATGCATCCCATTTGTAAACTACATTTTTTTTTAAAAGATTAGTTAAAGGCTTTGAAATACTCGAAAAATTTGATATAAAACGTCGGTAGTATCCGGCGAAACCCAAAAAAGATTTAATTTATTAAGCGGTTTTTGGAATTGAATATTTAGTAACTGATGCTGTTGTTTTATTGGGGTCGGGTTTTACTCCTTCCGGCGTTATGACATACATGATCCAAATACGTGATTTCCTTACGAAGGAACTGACATTTATAATTGGATTAACTTTCAAATTGTGGTAACGAAAGCAATCAAATACTTCTCGGATTTTCGAATTATAACCACGTCGTCAAGGTAAACTAAACATTTGATACCATTAAGTCCACTTACCACACAATTCATAAGACGCTGGAAGGTTGCCGGAGCGCCTTTCAAACCAAAGGGAATTCTTGTGAACTTATAGTGCCCATAAAAGTGGTGTTAAAAGCAGTTTTCTCTCTGTCTAGTTTATCTATTGGTACCTGATAGTAACCGTCAGCAAAATCTGTTGTACTGAATTATGAACTTTTCCCAAGTTGATCTAGAATATCCGTGATATTTGGAAGAGGAAAACTGTGATGCCTTTAATTTACGATAATCGACTACGATGCGCCATTTCTTCTCATCCGTATTCGATTATTTCGGAATTACTAGTAGAGGGATATTCCATGGTGATTTACTAGGCTCGATTAATTTATTTTTATGCATCGGATCTTTGAGATTGCGGTAACAGATATGGGCGAACAGTGAATGGACTATACTATTACCACTAGTTGGAATTTTGTGTGTAATAGTCTCGGTAACCGTTAATTTATCACCAGGCAAAAAAAAAATGTCAATATACTCTCGACATAATTATATAATTGAAGATTTTTCTTCGGAATTCAAGTTTTAAGTATTGATACTGTTTTCTAATGTGTTTAGCCTATTCCCTATAGAATGGTCAAGATAAGAGATAGAAGTTGTCAGGGTCAAGAAAATTCTTTTTATCTTTGTTATGTTTTTATTAAATATGAGTTATAATATTTGTTCGAATTGTCCTCCTCTACTCCGTATGCAAGCACGACACCTTTTCCTTATTTCAAATGTTATTGTGCGAAGTCGCATTTTTCTTTTCATTATTTCAAATGCAGCTGTAATTCGCTCCATTAAAATTTCTTGTGAGGGCCCCTCTGTTGCATAAACCAATTCCTTTGCACGTCCCCAGACGTAAAAATCGAGGGGTGTCAGGTCTCTTCGTTACTCAAATTAGACATTGTAACCACAACAGCGAAGACAAACGCAACAAAAACAATTCTGATAACAGTTTAAAACAGACTAAACAAGAAGAACAAAATATTTAACAAAAACAAGATTTAAATAAAACAAAAGAATAAATGTAATAAATAGGTTCCTATGGTTTGTAACTTTTGCAAAACGTTTACCCGAACTTTTATTATCAGTTTGGAAGGAAGTGTGCCGATCGT
>OY744482.1:96993083-97024468 GCA_963556165.1 Tipula helvola
AGGATCTTCTAAATAGTTTTCTGTAGACACGACGTCTAGCGCAGTTATCCCGGTTTCTCAGCTGCGATTAAATTAACTGATCATACATTTCTATACGGGCATTAAAAAATAACGAAAGCCATCGATCGTTATAGACCATGTGCAAATCATTAGGGTCTTTGTTTTCGTTTTCTGCAGATTTTCATGACACTGCTGAAGTACTTAAATTTTTCTAGATCTAGAACATTATGTTTTGTTTAATAATATGGCTGCAGCGCAGAGTAAAACTAAATTTTATTTAAATGAAACCTGGTAGAGTTTAACGTTCCCCTTCATTAACCTAAACAATCAAAATAAAAACTTACGATTTCGTATAAATTTTCAAATTATGTTGTTATGTTGTTTTGCTTATATGTACTTAGTTTAAATACAACAAAAAAAAAAAAACTTTATGACATTATGGCAAGAAATAAGAACGTGATGACGAACGATGAAGAAGAAATAATTTTGCGGACAAAAGCACCAAGCAACAAAATAACTAATGTGCATAAAAAGCCATTTTGACGTAATGATATGGAGCACAAAAAAAAAACGTAAAAGTTGTGCTTTTTTCGTTGGTTAAAAATGATAATATATCGCTGTTGTTTGTTTAAAAATTAATTAATAATAATTTTGTAATAAAAATTTAATTTATATTAATTAATTCAGTTATAACATGTGGTGGTTGTTGTTCTTCTTGTTTGGTGTAACTTATAATTGGGTATATACATAACATACTCTATATATAATATATATATATATATATATATATATAAGTGTTTGCCTTTTATATTTTCTCGTTCATTATGCTTTGTTAATTTGAAGTTTAGTAGAGAAAAAGTCATTAATCAAAATGACATTTTGATTTTTCATTTAATGATATAAAATGATGGGATGATATTAGAATACCTACTTTGTATCCTCGTTAATAACAGTATTGTACATGTATACAAAAAATGTCGACTTTAATATTAAATTCAATGGATAAATTCACATTTCGGTTCAATTTCTAATTAAAAATAATAATTAGGTACTTTGATTTTAATCTTGCTTTTAAAGTTCGCCATCCTCGTAAATGCTCCGAAAATTGGAACAAACAACTCGTAGTAAGCCTGATTTTGTTTTCAATGATGGAGGTAACCCATCAAATTTACAAAATTGTTGCCATAGACTTAGGTTAGGCTGCGCAACAGCAATAACCTAACTCAAGGCTTAAATTCAAATTTCCTTGTCTTATCCTGGAAAGAGTAAAATAACAAAAATGAAAATGAGAACATTTACGTTTCGGTTCTGCGGTCTTACAAGTTCCTATTAGGGCGAATTTCGCTTAAGATAGATTATTATGTGGAACTTCTTGATGAAACAATAACGTCATTTATAGAGAAACTTTGTCACACTTTCAGCTATAGTCCAAGCAAACTAGATGTAACTTTCCTAGTTCTACGTGGTTTCAACTCGGTGGGCACACCTTTTTGTTTTTTCAGCCTGCGGTCAAATTCCAACTAAAATTCCTTGGCCAAAGCAGCGCTGCAGTTGTCCATTGTAACATTTATCTATATGCTCCTGATTAATACCTCGTCTGAAGATAGAGGATCTGAATCTGGGTGGTCTCACAACGAATGAAGAGGTCAAGACGACAGTCGGATGTGAATCTGGAAAGGAGCCCACTGAGGACATTAAGGTCTCCCTTTTCCTTTTGGACAAGCACGGGCAAAAACAACCGTCGATGCTGGAAAAGGGAACGTTGAAGATCGGTTGGATTTATGGGAGAGTCAAGAAGAGAATGGAAGTCCTGAAATATTATAGATGTCTTGGATATGGGCATTTAAGGTGAAATTGCGTGGACCTCGATCGCAGTGGTAGTTGCTGAAAGTGCGTTAGCGAAGGGCATAAGGCAATAGAGTGTATTTCTGAATCGAAGTGTTTGCTATGTGCAGAAAGTTCGGTAAATCATGTATAGTGTACAGGCACATGTGGGGCATTACGAAAGGCTCTGCAGGACAAGTGGAGAGACCTCCTAAAATGAAAGTTCATAAAGGAAATTTGAACGGATGTAGAGCTGCGGATGATCTATTGACGCAGCTAGTTTTTGAGATAGAAGCCCAGATAGTAGTCGTTAGCAAGCAGTATCTGGACAAAAATCCTCTGACCTGGTTAGAAGTCAGGGCGCGACGGTCTTTAGTGTATACCTTTCACCGAATGACACAATCGCGGAGTTTCGTTCTATGTTGAACGAACTTGAGGACGCAATCCGCGATACAGCGGGGGAGTTGTTGGTGGCCGGCGACTTTAATGCGTGGGCTCTGGAATTGGGTATGCCGCAGTAGGACACCAGGGGCAAGCTAGTGATGGATATGGCATCGAGACTAGACCTGATCGTGTTAAACAGTGGCTCAGTCCCGACATATTGAAGGCCTGGCTTCGGAAATTCCATTCCCGACATATCAGTGGTGTTATCATTTTGTCAAGGCTGGCATCCAAGGTGGTGGACTAGAGGATGATGGAGGACCACACGGGTAGTGATCATAACTACATCACAACAACACCTGCGTTCAGCAGCGAACGAGAATCCAAAACTTACGTGGCTGGAATACAAGTAGGTTGGAGGGAAAAGCACTGGTTGCGTTTTATTTTCTGAACCGATATAGCGTAATGGTTTCGTTATAATTTCGATTTCATACATACTCAAATACCACCAAATATAGTCATATTGTTAGGGCATATTGTGTTATCACAGCTGTCTATTTTTGTTGGTTTTGCAATACGTTTTTTTGTCCTTTTTCGTTTTATTTTATCACCTTTCTATTCCATACATAGCTAGAAGTTTTAAAAATGCGATATTTGATCGGTTCCCATATAAAATATACAGTAGTCACCAGGGAAAGTATTGGTAAATGACGTAGTCAAAAACCCCTAGTAATAAAGCGAAGGCTATATTAATCGATGACTTCTTCCGGTTGGCGTTCCATAGTGTCTGGTAAGTTGAAGTAGGCCACATCTTTGTAGTGGATTTTAGATTAGCACAATATTGTTTGCTTGTCCTCTGCAAAAGTCGCCATAGTGTATTTTCTAATGCAGAGAGATCATAGGTGTACAGTAGGTGTAAAACTTGCCCTAATACACTGCCCTTTAATATTCCTGCGTTGATTTCTTTCAATCCAGAAAAAGTATAATCTGACTTAATCCTGAAGAATCTTACTTTCTAGTAAGCTCTCAGTATTTGAAGCGAATTACATTGGTGGAAGATTTCTTAGCTTGTGTTAAGTCATTCAAGTCACACCCTGTCAAACTCTTGTGCAATATCTAAAAATATCAGTTAACAAAATTTCTTCTCCTATATTGTTTTCTCGATTATATTGATTACTCTGTGTACTTGGGCAATTGTTGAGTGTTGAGTATGAAAACCTAACTGATGAATGGAGATCAAGTTTTTCCTCTGAATTTTCGTATTTAACTTTTTTTCTAATAGCTTCTCAAAGAAGACTGGACATGATTAGCAATAGCGAAATTGGCTTAAAAGACAAATTTTCGTGTGATAGTTTCCCAGGTTTTGGATCGTAACTATTTGTGCAATATTCCACAAGCTGGGTACATATTTAATTCTAAATGTTGCATTTATAAGGTTAACAGAAATTCTTTTCCGAGAGACTTTTAAGATTTCTGCAGTAATAAAATCGTAACCGCAGGATGTTTAAACAGCCTATTTAATTGCCATAAAAATTGTTTGGTTCGAAAAAAATTTGAAATTTCTATATTCTTAGTCCTTATAAATTTTATTTTAATTCGAGTTTTGTAAAATTGTAAATTATTTTTAATCTAATTTCCAGAATTTCAAATTTTTCAGCAGATGTTTCATTTGCGACTATATCAGATAAAACTAAGAATAGTAGGTTGCTGTAATTTATTAGATTGTTTAGCAGCCTCACTTTTTCTACATGTTATGTTCTGTTCTTTATGGTTTGTGCCTTCGTGATGAATTTTTTTATATCGACCAGTATCCAGTCAGCATGTATCCAATGTATGTATATAATTGCGGTCAATATATTCCGCCTGTTTAATTCCGCGTTAGGATTTTTGGTTTATATGTTTCTAGAGATTGGTTTATAAAGGAGATTTAAAATTTTTTAATCGGAACTGGCTTGTTTCGTAAAAAGTTTCCTGGACAATTTTGCAAGAAAGCGTAATTGTAAAGTTTCTTCTTAGTTACGACATTTTAAAATTTTAATTGCTTGGAAATGCCTTAAGATTCACAAGTTGAGGTCAAAATCAAATTTTCCAATGGAATAAAACCATGTTGCATGGTGTTGTAAGGCGCTTCAGATATGAAATTCACAAGCTTTTTCACAAGCCAATTTTCACAAGCCAAAACTCATATATATCTCACTATAATTAGTGAAGTCATTGGGAAACAATGCACAATTCATCTCTCTCTGGCGGACAAGTGCCTATTATTTTAGCGCTGCCGATAAATTTAATGTTTGTTCACTTTCAGGTCTGAAATAGGTATTTAGTTTGAGTACCGTTAGAAAGGTTGTTACGTGTTTAGGCAACATTTTATTTTATTTTTTTGTCCACTTACCACACAATTTAAAAAGCGGGAGAAAATTTCGTTCGTAATTAACCAAAACAAAAGGTAGACCGGGACGAATATAAACACGTTAAATGATTTCTCTTTCGTTCTTTTTTAAAGTGTGACTTATACGGTTTGTTTTTTATTAATGGTATAATATTGTGGCAGATAGGGTTTATGTGTGGTGAAGAATAGATGGCGGGACCATAGGAAAATCGTAAGAAGAAAATAAACGATTTGAGAAAAAACTTTCTTTTTGGGTACGAAATGAAACAGAGCGGACGTCGAACGAGAGTTAACATATTTAATTTTTTTCTTGGAATAAAAATCAAAAGATAACCAAGAAGAGGAATAAAAAGAAAAATAACCCATCAACAGTGGAAAAGCAATCAGAGGCGAACTAGGAAAATAAAAATCAAGAGATCACCGTAAACGGAAAAAACTGCAACGTTTTGCTGAATTGTGGTATTTCCCCCCCCCCCCCTCCCCCTCCCATTAATTTTTGTTGGATAGACAAGAAGCACCACGTGTTGGGGTCGCTTTCAAACAAATCTTCAAGCTACCACAGCAAAGTTTAACCCGAAGTTTTTTTTTGGTGTTGTGAAGGTGTGTGTTAATCCTGAGTTTTAACTAATAAGGCAAGTGAACACCAACCAAAGGAACACTCAAGGAGTAAAAATCTATACCAAAAAGAAAACCAAGTTATGTTTCATCACTTGCGTGTGGGATTATAGTAGTTGGCGAAAATTGAATTCAACAGAGTGGCATAGGCGTTGATCTCATCACAAGATAGTTCAGCGTTCTGTTCGTGGATACACGAGAGCACTGCGGCAGAGGATTTCATTGTATACCCACAACCATATTTTTTTGTTTGTAATTTAATATTTTTTGTTCTATACCTATATCGATCGAGAAGATCAGATAACAAATAAATTCAAATTAACCCCAACTACGGTTTGGTGGATTTTTTTTTTTTTTATTTAATTTCAGGTGATCATAAGGGTAACGGTGAGCTCCTCGTTTCATCCTCTACGAATCATTCAAGTTATAAATTCTGATAGTGACGGTCCAGCTGCGTTTCACTGGCATGTGAGTAGGGTTGGTCTGTCGTTACAGTGGCGCCCAAGTTGAGTTAGAATTTCGCTCGAGATACACGCAAAACCATTCCAACGCATCTCCTAATAAGAGACAAGTAATTTCTTCGACTGACTGATTCAAATTAATTCCCGCTTTTCTAGCCATTTGATCGACTCTGGTTACAAACATTTCTACAGGGGTATCTCTATTACAACCAGTGAATTTTAAATTCCGTGAACTTAGTGTTTTAGAAATATTAAATCCTTGCTGAAACAAATAGGGTTAACCAACCGGGTTATTATAATTCACTATACGCTCCTGAGGAACTGTAAAGGTGTTATTCAATGGAATTGCCTGTGGAATGCTAATGGTAGTATTCTGCTGCACTACTTGTGAAGGTAATGCTTGTAGATTACGAGAATTCATTCCCATTCTTGCTAACAAGGCCTCCAGTCCTGACATCATTTTATTAATATCGAACATTTGGGAGCCGCTCCACGTATCAGGTGGTCTCGTTTCTATTCTCGCTGCACTATGGTGCGATAATTGCTCGTGATTTAAATTCCTGATGCGTTCAGATTCATGATTCTGATGTTCATTAATTATTGGTAATTCTATCTCTACCTGCGGATAACGACGCCTTTGCCCTACCTGAAACCTATCACCGACTGATACGGATGGGTTTCTAATTGATTGGTGTCCGGATTCAAATCCGAAAGCAACCTGGTTCACCGGTAAATTTGTGAAGCGTGATCTATAATCAATTGGCGTGCTTTGGTGCAATCCTACTTCGACTATCGGAATATCAGAATTTGCTGAAACAATATGCTCCCGAGAATTTACAACCCTTTCATAGTTCATAGTTAATGGTTTTTTCCTTTAATATAATTTTAAATATTAGGTAACAAAACTTACGAAAAGATACGAAATCTGAAATATTCCAAAGTACTCGTATTAATTGCTTCTAATCACTTTGAATGATTTCAGAAGATGAACGAATGTATGGTGCGCCAGTGTAGGTGTGCTAAAGATACAAAAAAAAAATTATAATAATAATAATGTTGTTAAATCCAATGATCCTGATCCACACGAATCCAAAGAACTCCACCAATAAGAGAAATCTCAGCAACTTGGATTAACATCACTGTAGCACTTCCATATCAATACACCGTAGTGGAAAAAATGCAATATTTCGGAAAGTAAATTCTAACAAATCGATTAAATTAAAACTAGTTGATGAATACGGTTCCCACAATGGAATCAAAGGAATAAATTCCTGATACATACGGAACCGTCATCAAAATTTGCAAACTGAAACTAACGTAACATACAAAAGAAAATTGCTAAGTGAGCTCGGCTAGACATACTCGCTACACCTGACTCAACAGATAAAATCCGGATGCAGATGCCGCTATGTACATTAACAATTTTCAACAAAGAACTATATCAAGACAGACAAAATTAAAGATACAAGATTACCTTATACATACCACCATATTTGGCCGCCACTGTAACGACAGACCAACCCAACTCACATGCCAATGAAACGCAGCTGGACTGTCACTAACAGAATTTACCCAGATGATTCCCGGCGGCAGCTTTTTGCCGACTAATGTTCAGTCTGGGATGGGTTTATTTTTGCCGGCAACCAACACTGGGCCGAGATTGCTGCCTGTACACACCTACAGTATTGCACTCATTTACCTACGTTCACCTCCTGAAAATCAAAAATCCCTAAACAATCATAATAAAATTTGTTGTTTATAATGTTTTGAAGAAAAATTTAAATATCTACGTTTTCAGGAGGCAGCAATCTCGGCCCAGTATTGGTTCCCGGCAAAAGAAAACCACCCCAGACTGAGCATTAGTCGGCAAAAAGCTGCCGCCGGGAATTATCTGGGTAAATTCTGTTAGTGACGGTCCAGCTGCGTTTCACTGGCATGTGAGTCGGGTTGTTCTGTCGTTACAAGGTCTTAATTTAAAAACGGAGTCCCAGTCAAAAAAAGAAAGAGTTTCAGTCAAAAACTAGAAGGTAACTCAGTCAAAATATTTTTAGTTTGAAATGCCTTTCAAAAGGTATTTCAATCAAAAAAATGGGATTATTTTCGATTTTTGACTCAAATTCGTTTAAAAAAAGGAGATTCAGTCGAACAATTAAAAAGGAATCACAGGCAAAATTGTTGTAAAAAGTGAAATTAATGTTATGGTTCGTCGAAACTATGGGAAAGTGCGAAACGGTTTTAAAATATGCTGGGAAATGCAGACTTCCAGTCTAATATAAAAATTAATCTCCATTTTCCAGAATATTTGAAAATTAAATCCTCCTTTTCCATAAATTCTGGAAATGGAAGCAAACCTACCAAAAGGTATTCCAAAACTATTTGACTGAAGTACCTTTCAAGAAGGTTTTTTTAATTCAATTAAACAAAAGGTATTTCAGTCAAACTGTTTTCTGACCGAAACACCTTTTTTCAAAAAAAAATTACTGAAACTTATTTGTTAACAGAATTGTTTTTGACTATATTCCCGGAGAACAATTGTGCCTGGAATTCCTTTTTAGTTGTTTGACTTGAATGCCTGTTTAGTTTGTGCTCACCGACAACGATTGGTTCGGATGCCATCCGACAACAATAACAACGTCATCAGGGCTGACAAAACGCCGGCGGGTTAGCACGCAAGAAGATTCAATCCGTCGACAATCGACAAAGTGGCTGTTGTTATTGTCGGAGAAAATTTGCAATCTAGAGTTATCGTGCTTTATCGTCGGAACAATGAATTGAAACGTATGTCTGAAACGCACAGGACTTACGATGCGCTATAATACCCATTGATATTTTGGGAGAGCAAGGCTGGATACCATTTCAACATCAAAATGCTGGTAACAATTACAATAATTCATTCGTTGATTTTTTACATCGAACCGTATGTCGATTACGATTGCAGGTGCCGAAACCAATAAAAATGTTAGTGCTATGGATTTTTATTCAAACAGACTTATGATCTGTGAAGGTGAAGAAAATTACATTTTGAAGTGTCACCGTCTTTTTCATCAGTTCGCGGTGTCAAAATTGAGACTGAACGACTGACATATGTATATTCGTTTGAACCAAAAGCAGATCCGATCTGAAGAATATATTCATCTCCGCGATGTATTAATGCTGACGGCGATGCAAACAACGTGGGAAGAATGATAATTTTGCCGGCCAATTACATCGGAAGCATGACATTCGCCTGTAACCCTCAATGGATCGAAATCAAGAAGGAACTGCTACCCAGTCAAACACCAGTTGACGGACATAACATCATTGCCAGAGTTGTTAAACAAAAATTAAAAGCTCTGATGGATTTCATCATAAGGCACAGTGGCCATTTGGTTTGGTTCGTTGACAAAATCAGACCGGGTGAAATCGATCCATCATTTCAGCCGAAATTCCGGATGAAGCTGTTAATCCGAAATTGCATGCAGTGGTGACTAAGAATATTATCCATGGACCTTGAGGAGTTTTCAACAACGACTCGCCCTGTATGATCGATGCAAGTTTCAAGAGAACTGATTGCCGACTCCATCACAGACAATGGCGAATACCCATTGTATCATAGGCAATAAGTTGCCGACAATGGGCGATCTACAGTTGTGTAGGTCAAAGGACAAGATGTTGATGTGGACAATCGTTGGATTGCACCATATTCCCCGATATTGTCCAAGGCTTTTGAGGCTCACTTCAATGTGGAATATTGTAACTCCATCTAGTCGATCAAGTACATATGCAAATATGAGAACAAAGGCCGCGATATAGCTGTTTTCGGTGTGACAAATGCAAACAACGAATTATCTCAGTATCAGATGGGTCGCTACGTGAGCAGCAACTAGGCGTTTTGGCGCATCTTTTCCTTTACGATCCATGAAAGACATTCTACATTTTTGCATTTGGTAGTGCATCTGACAAACCGGCAACGAGCGTATTTTAATTCAGAGAATGCAGCGGACAGATAACATTGACAAGTTTTTCTCGGTTTGTCAAGCAGATGCGTTCGCTCGCACTTTAATGTATTCTGAAATGACATACCCTACTACACATGGAACGCATCATCGAAATCATTTCAGCGTCGGAAACAAGGAACACCAGTTGAAGGACATCCAAATGTATTTGCTTAGACGATCTGCGTCGAATCTATACTGTGCATCCAAATAACGACGAATGTTACTATCTTCGATTGTTGTTGATGAATTTTCGTAGCCTGATGTCGTTTCAACAATGAGAACCGTCAATGAGCATCTGTATGCGACTGACCGTAAGGCGTATCAACTCTTATAGTTGCTCGAGAACGATTCGCATTGGGACAATACGCTCAAAAATTCCATCATATCTTTCATCACCGCATCAAATTCGCACATTGTTTGCGATTATCTGATCCACATGTTCCCCATCGAATCCGAAAGATTTGTGGGTCAAATATAAGGACGAAATGTCTGAGGATGTTTTGCATTGTATGTGCGTCGCCAAACTGCAAATCAGATATTGCAAATGACAGCAGAAATGCACAATTAGGCATTGATCATGATAGAAGACATGTGTTTATTGTTGGCGAATAAAGTATTGTCGTATTTGGGCATTATATCACCTAATCGTCCAATGCACGATGCATTCAACCACGAATTACAAAGAGAACGAGAAGAGAAAATGTTCCGCAATTGAATCAACAACAAAAGGCTGCGGACGATTTTTTGATGGAAGCTGTGAACAATGGAACTGAGTTGCCCTGGCATTGGCTTCATTTCGAATAGAAGCGACTTTGTTAAAATGCGGACGAACTGCACATTCTGCATTGAAATTGCCACTGAACATGCAAATCATCGAGAAACCAACTTGCAACATCGCCAAAAACACCGCAATGGCTAAGATTCTAAAGAAATGCAAATTGATTGTTTGGGACGAACGCACGATGGCCTACAAAAGGTCACTGGAGGCACTGGACAGCACGTTGAAAGATTTTTGTGACAATCAAAACATTTCTGGGGGAATCATGATTTTGTTTTCCGGTGATTTTTGTCAAAATATTCCTGTTATTCCACGTTCAGACTAACATGCGAGTGTTTTTGCAATAAGATCGAACTGCAGATGTGTTTTCGAAGCAACTGTTGGACATTGGTAATGGGAAAATCGTAGTTTATATCTCGACCGGATTCATCACATTGCCCACTGATTTCTGCCAGTTGACCGAATCGAAGGCAGAGCTCATTCGACGTGTTTTTTTCGAATAAAGTGCAAAACTTCAAAAACCTTAATTGGCTGAGCGAACGAGTCACATTGGCGGCGTAAAGCAAAAATGTCGATGATCTGAATCTACCTGGACTGTGAACGAGATTGGCTGTGAAAAAGCTTATGAACAACATCATCAACGTGACGATTATCAAGGGAAAGTACAAAGGAGAGGCTATTTGATTCCGCGCATCCAGATGATGACGGACTTGCCATTCGAGTTCAAACAACTATAACTCTGCGTGCATCTGGCCTTCACGATGACCATCAACAAATCACAAGGCCCTCTTTGGAAGTATGCGGGATTAACTTACAACTGTATGTTGCGTGTTATACACCGGAAAATAAAACGAAAAATGTAGTTTACCACAAAACTTTGCATTGAATGTTAACCTCATTCTTTTTCCATATAAATAGAAGACATTGAATTTATTTGAGTTATGAACGAGTTTCATTTAATCACGAAACGAAACTAAAACCGCACACAGTGTGGCCAATATTACCGATCTCAATGAATTGGGGTAGAAAAATTGATTGGGATTCATAATCACTTATGAAGGATTACAATCAAATCAATTTTAGGTGGTACGAAGTTCACCGGGTCAGCTAGTCACCCAATAGATATTTCCTTAATGAGCGTGGTTATATAGGTAATAAATATTGGTAATGAATCTCATCAATTTCGGAACAAAAGTGTCGCTCATTATTTCAAAAATCATTATCATAGTGATAGACTTCTACTAAATGAAATTAAATCCTTTATTTAACCATTAAATATAAGAAATTCGATAAGAATAAAAAATAAAAAATAACGATTTGAGAATCACTCGAAGGGTTGATCCACAACAACAATTATTCCGTTTTCCGCTTGTGTTAATTGCAAACAATTCATTTTGATTTTATTTCACAACTTGCAATACACAAATAATTATTTATACTAACAGTAAAGAAAAGAATCAAAGATACACAAGAAGAAATTATTAAGCGAAGCTGTAAATATCCAGATCATTAAATTTCACACCCTTTTTGCACCATTTTCACCATTTCTTCCTTGTCGTGTTATATAAATTTTATTCATCGACATTTAAGTCTTTTTAATGATATTGCAAAAAAATATTTATTTTTATTATCTAGGGTGATAGCATAACTCGGTAACTAAAGGTCGCGGCAACAGGTTGAAACGGACAAAGATTTGTCGAGAATGGCGTCAAATTGGTTTGGTGATGTGAAGATATAAATTACAAAGAACAGAAAATTCTTTTTGTTTTTTGTAATTTTGGTTGTTAGTTTTAACCAACCCGAAAAAGGTAAATTTAAAAATCCAAACTTAATTGGATTGTCGGATCTCGAAAAACTAAAAAAAAACACAAAAAAAAAGTGGCTAACTATGTACATACATTTAAGACAAAAGGTAAACATAAAATACAGAAAAATATTTGATTCGGTTGGTCGAAAAGAGAATCTACCTATATTATTCTGGTCACCAAATCAACAAGTGGATTGTCGACGTTTTCGTTGAATTTTAGTTTTGTCATTATGAATTGTCTTTTCTGTTAGGTATGTATGTATATTGTACATAGATTATGTTAAGAATTTCATCAACCAAATATTTTAATTAGATTACGTAAAATGGACAAAGCTTGAGTTGTCCACTTTAAGGTACAACAAAAAGAGTTACGACAATCAACTTTTCGAAATAATAGCATTTCGTCAAATTATGTATTTCAATTTCAATACTTTGTGCTTGATGTACTGTACCTATAAAAATAACGTTGTAAAATTCTGCCTAAATTATTTATTTCCAACTCTACAACAAAAAATTTGACCACTTTTTTAAACAGTTTGCACAAACTTTTAGTTAATGTTTTTGGATCGGTATAAATGGAGCTTGTCGTTAAGGTCTGACTGAAATACTTTTTCGTCTGAAAAAAAATGATGCGACTGAGATAAAGATTTCAATCTCGATAAGTTTCCGCAAATGCCAACTTAATACTTAAAATTAGCGCTACAGGAGTAACTACCAGGCGAATTATTGTAGATCATCGTGAGAAGCCGGTTGTGGAAGCCAAGAAAGAGGAGAGCGCAATCAAAAAATTATGATCGGGAAAGCTCTACTTAAATAAAATAGGGACTTTGGAGTGCCAATTGGGACTCTAAATCTCCCGGATTAGACGAAAACCTTCAAAAGGGACAGTAATCGGCGATTGTGAAGAGATATAGACGATAGTGAAATGTGGGGCGACATAAAAGGGCAGAAAGAAATTGTAGACCAACTCGTGCAGAAATGGACCGAAGATGTTTCCGTTGGCACAGAATAATATGCACATCAACTACTCAAGCGGTACATGTCCATATCCTGCAGAATATCGCATAATAAAGGAAGGACCACAATGGTAAAGCACCAAGGATTTGCCAAGCACCCATGAGGTTATCATGTAATCAAATGATCTAATTGTTCATGGATAGCTCATCGGTAGTACTGGTTGAGAAGAAGGACCAACAAAGGTTCTCAAGAAAACGGAGTTCAGTGTAAGTGACGAACTTTTGCAATTTAATCGACGAGCATTTAAGGAACTAAGCAGAGGTTTTGGATCGGCCCGACACGCTGCCGAATTAAAGCGAAACCCAAAGAAGTGTAAGCTGTTTAGAACGGAAGTAAAATATTTGGGTCTTAAAGTGACGATAAATAGAATTCACACCGGTGAAGAAAAGATCCCAGTGACAAAGGACTGGTCAAGACATACGATATGTACATTAACTACGAAGCTTTTTGGGATTGTGCATCTGGATTTGTCAATGTCCCAAAGAATTTACTCTAGTTAATCAGGAAGAACAAGGCATTTGAATGAATAGATGACCAGGAATGGTGTTATCGCAGAAAACTGATGGCCACGATCGAGTTATTGCTTACTACTCCAAAACATTATCAAAATCGGAACGTAATTATTGCGTGAAATGCGTTAGGCCAAAACTTCCATTTGCAATTTAAGAATCCAATGAGACAAATAGCACGTTCAAAGGTCTATTCTTCAAAGCTGCGATTATCAAATCGAACATCGGAAGGGAAGCGCATACGGAAATGCCGACGCATTATCAAGACGACCAAGGTCAGAAGAATGCAAGCATTGTAGACTTGTTAAATTTAAAGGAGGCATCATCGTTGTTAGGCTAATATAAGTGGTGCATGACGAGTAGTTGGCTCACGAAATGATCAGAAAATTACATACGGAGGATCACCGGCTCACTTTTAGTGAGATCGAAGACAAAACTCTCATTATCAAGGGTTATTTGAACCGGTGTGAAATATTTCGCAGTCAAACGAGTATACCAACCGTTATACGATCGATGAAGTGATCAAGGCTACAGGAAAAGTTAGTATAGTAATAAGGCACCCGGGTCAGACAACATACCGAATTTGGTGTAGTTCCCGTGAGATGGAAGAAGCAACGAATAATCCTGTTACCGAAAGGCAAAAGACCACCTGAAGATCCATCGTCGTACACTACGGGGAAAATATTGGAGCGGGTAATTTCGGCAAGATTAAAGGAGGTAATTGTAAGGTCCGGTGACTTAGCCAAACACCAGTACGGGTTTAGGAAGGGTCACTCAACATTTGATGCGATGAACTTCGCCGACGGAAAATACAAACATATCTGTTAAACATTGTCGAGGACTAGTTCTGTATCAGGATCCTCATGTATAAAACAGACGATGGTTTATTGGAATACGCTATTACGGGTGGTGTTGCGCAAGGATCTGTGTTGGGCCCGCTGCTGTGGAACAACTTATATATTTACATCCTATAGGTGTGTTAAGGCTCCAGATTCCCGAAGAACCTAAAATTATTGGAGTTGCAGACGATATCGCGATCGTAGTTGTGGCTAAACACAAAGAAGAGGTAATCCGGATCTGTAACGAAGCCGCTCGGATGATCTAAAACTGGCTGCAGTGAATGGGTTTACAATTGGCTGAAGAGAAGACGGAAGCTGTACTAATCTCTAGCAGGAAATTGAAGGAGACCGACTATCACCTCACAACCAGTGATTAGGTATCTAGATATAACAATTGACAGCAGATTAGACTTGAAGGAGCATAAGAATAATGCTGCAAAAAAGACCTCCGCTGTAAACAGCGCACTGTCTAGAATAATGCTGAATACAAACGGAGCAAGACCAAAAAGAAAAATGCTCTTAGCCAATGTGGTTTCATCAATAATACTGTATGGAGCTCCAATTTGGGCTGAGGAATTGAAAATCTCGTATAGGCGTAAGTTAAGCTCCGTTTATCGACTTAGCGCTCTAAGGAGGACCTGCGCGTTTCGAACAGTTTCAGATGATGCAGTGTATGTAATCACAGGAATGCCTCCACTGGACCTCTTAGCTAAAGAGCGTAAAAGGTTGTATGAATAATGTGGCAGCGATGTGAATGTTGCAGAAAAGAGGAAGATTGCCCGAGAGGAAACTACGACCGAGTGGCAAACTAGGTGGAGCCAATCAAGCAAAGGCCGAAAGACTCATCGCTTGATTCCTCAAATTGGAGTTTGGATGGAACGGAGATATGGGGAAGCTGATTACTACCTTTCTCAATTATTAACGGAGCAAATATTTTTCAAATGTCCACGGTTTGCAGGAGCAAGACATGTAATTGAGAGAATTATCGGAGAGCATGTTACTCCTGAAAACATATTGCAGAGGAAGTATCTGTGACGTGATGCAACAGCTTAGGAGGCTCGAAAGGGAAAGGTTCGGTAGTACATCCATGCTATAACCGTGAAGGGGTAGAAGTGCAGCTTTTCCTGGGTGCCTGCCCCGCGACGTAATGTCTAGCGATGTTGTAGATTGGTTGATGTAGTTCCGTGAGTCTGTATGGCACTGAATATTGGAGGGAGGTTTTAGTTGGTAAAAATCCAACGCTACTCTTACTTGCCAGTTTATGATTTACAGGTAAACTATTTAGAAGATCTCCTCCCGCCACCAAAAAAAAAAAAAATAACATACACACATATACATGCACATACATAAAAACAAATACACACACATACACAATTTTAAGTAACATAGTTATAGACGGACCCAACGCTCCAGGAACAACAAGCAGTTAATAATCATGTTTGTTATGTGTCTTATTTACTAAGTACTAACTATCAACTGCCATGGTGTCTGGAACCGGGTTGAGTCTCTATTACTAACATACCTTTCCCTCGATCTTGTTATTCGTAAATGGATGAACGGTGGGTGGACCCGGCGTATTCCGGAAAACTTGCCTTAGGCTTGGTCGTACACACTAAATCAATCAATCAATCAATCAAATCGTGAAAATTGCTAAACCTAGAAGATTTCTATTATTAAGATAAGCGTATTCCAGAAATTTTTGAAATCGTGAAAATGACTTAAAATGTTCAAAACTGATGGTGCGCTTTACGATTTTCAAAATTTTGTCGAACTTTCTCAACCCTTTTATCTTAATGACTAAAATTGCTCAGAAAGCTTGACCCTGTTCACTTTATAAAATTATCGCCTAGTTCTACTGGTTATCTACACTTTTTTAGTATATTTGCATTTTTCCTTAATTTGTGTAGCTACACTTTCTGTGAAATATTTCATATCGGTCTTATTTGGTTCAATGAGATAGCCTATATACCGAGAATGGGTGCTTAACACGAATGTGGGAAAGCACGGATGGGTATATAAAACACCATCAATAATACGGCAACGATTCTACTGAGCAGGTAGACAGTCGAAGATAGAGAGGTGCCAAAAATGTGACAGATGTGTGTTGGTAAAGGCAACCGCACGTAATAGTTGTGAAAACGTATAGACCATTCAAGAGCATTGCAATGGATGTAGCGGGGTTATTTTCCCCCCTTTTGGGCGGCAATGAATTTATGCGAGTGATAACTGATTGTTTCAGGAAATGATCTTAGATGCACCCTGTACCCTATCAGGAGCCAACAACAATAGCTGACCTCAAGGTCAACAACTGAATTAACAGATTTGGAGTGCCGATGGAGATTCATACGGATCAAGTAAGGAATTTCGAACCGCTGGTGTTTGAAGAAATATCTTAGATGCTCGGTATAAATAAAACGAGGATGACGTCTTTGCCTCTAACATCCGACGGTATGGTGGAAACATTTACGGGCACATTGGAGGAATATCTAGCAAAGGTTCTAGGAACAGCAATTAGTAGGGCTGACAACCCTCAACGAAAGAAGGGACTATCACCGAATCTACAAGCAGCATCGGAAGTACCTTACACTGTCATCACAAGGATGAACTTCGTGGCTTATCGAATTTGGAGCATATGTTCGGGACGAACAGGCTTGTATGAATTGTATGGTTAAAATAGAATAAGTTGAATAATAGCGTAATACTACTGAATTACAAGGTAATAACAAGTAAAGAACATAAATAAAACAAGAATTTCAAAGAACTATTATTTTCGTGAACATCTGGGCGTCCTTAAACCTGATTCATCTGTTGGTTTTCCACAACAAATGTCGAAATCGTAACAATATCCACTCGATCTACTTATGGTTCAATTTTTGTACACAAATCTCACACTGGCTTACCACTGGGATTCGTTCCCAAAACGAGTATGTCCATTTATATATTAAAAATTACATAGGTGGACCAAATGTGGCCAAACCTCTTACGCAGAAACCAGAATATACTTTTCCAAAGGTTTTTGATGCGCTGAATTCGAATCCGAGGAACAGAATTTCTCTGATGGCTCCGGTTTTCGAGATATGCTAACCTATACAAGTGCGAAAATCACGGTTTATCGAGATACTCGAGGTTGTGTTATATCGAAAGGTAATTTTTTTATAAAACCATTAATAGTGTCCGTAAAAACTACTCTTCTTCTTCAAAACGCATTTGGGTTTGTCCGGATATCTTGAGGAGAGATGTTTTATTTTTTTTTTAATTTCGATCTCGGGGAAAGAACCAACAATAAAAAATTTGTGTTTCCTTCCTTAAAGAGAGGTTAAAGAAAGGAACGAAAAACGAATTTAAATACTGCTTTAAAAACATAAGTACATTTCGTATACATACATACATTGTACGAGTATTGTACTTAGCAATACCTGTTATTCAATTTATGAATATCAAAAATGTTAAACTATTTAATAAAATGTTATCTTCTTGTGGTTATGATAAAAAACTTATTAAACTCGATTTTCATTAGGTTATGTAGGTTTAGGTACTATAGCGTGACAGATTGTTGATTGGTTGCCAAAAAGCAACTCAAATTCGCATGACAATTGAAATTTCAACACCTTTCTGGGGGTAGTAAAGGGGCGCTAGGGGATGATGGAATGGTCGAATTTACTTTTCGTTGTCATTTTCGGTTTTAGCATGCATCCATCCCAACTTTGCATGAACATTGAAATTTCGACCCCCAGGAGTGTGGTAACGGGGAAATAGACATCTGGAATCATTTTTTATGGTCATATTCGGTTTCAGCGACCTCGAAAACTTAGGAATAGTGGGTTTTTCCCTCTGGGTTACGACTTTTATGGTACACTTCACTGGTACACACACTGTTGTTTTTTTTAATCTTTCACCGTCAACAATACACAATCGAATGACTGATTGCATTTTACATTCGATTATTTCCAATTTTTGTTGTTGTATAAGGGGAAAGTAATATAGAAAACAACAATCCAAACAAACAAATTAACACCACCATCTATTATATTACCGGAGACAATTACACCAACAATCAGAACTTGGCCCGCAAAGCCACATTTAGGGAATCCAAAATAAAACGCCAATGCGTACAAATCACGTTCCATGTATCAGACACATCATCCAAGATAAAGAAAAATATTGACAGTAGAAAGGCAAGAAATCCCCAGCCTAACAGGAACATCACCAATGTTACAACGTATAAGCAAATACGTCGTGATATTTTGGCGCCGAAAGTTGATTATGAATAAGAGATTGCAATTTTATAATATTGTTGCGTTCATGTAAAAGTAAAACAGTATCGTAACCATACAGTAGTACAAGATCAGAAAATTTTCTTACAAAGTTTTTCCATATGCGAATACCATATACATCAAGAGGTTGTATCATTGATGTAGTTTTCTTCGGGATTGTTAATATATTCACATGATTGTTGCATGGTATACTACTACCAAGAGTCCAAGAACATAATGCTGTGAGCTCCCACATTTGGCAAATCAACATGGGTTACATTACTGAAATAGTTCCTTTGTTAATTTTCCAGATGTGGATGCTGATAAATGAACATTTCAAGGTCGAAACAAAGCCTGTGATACGCGTGAACCAAAATTTCCACTTTTCTCTTTGAGACCAATGAATAAAGGCGAGACCAGTTTTCTGGAAGCTGATATTGTTGGGAGTATAGTATAACTATGTATTTGTGTAGTTGCGGATATATGTAGACTGCGCAATTGGTGTATTTACATGTGCTACAGGTTTTGTTGTTTGTGGTCTCCGATTGAAGGTACTATAGTTTCCTGAAACCTTCTGGATACTCTTGAGATAGCAGATTGGCTCACGTTTAGCTGACGAGCGACTTCTCGTTGATTGCGTCTTTCTTGCAATAAAGCAACATCTTGCGTGACTTTTCTGGAGTATTATCCATGATTTTGAGGAAGCAACTAATGAAACTGGTAGAGATTTGTTCAGGTCAACGTTTAATAACTGACTGATGGCAAATATCGGTCAACTTGGTATTATACAGGAGATTGCAGCACGCTAATTTTTTTCACCGACATATCGCATTTTGCTGTGATTGCTTTAATTTGTAAAGTACTGTGTAGATTTGATTGATAAAGATGTCCTTGTAAAGATAAAATACTAAGCTGTCAAAAAAGTTGTTTTGCGAAAATCGGTTAAGCCATTTAAAAAAAAATATGCCTTTTTGTACGCGCGGAGGTTTGAGTCGAATTAGTTGCTCGGGAGTGTAGTATGCTTTTAAACTTAAATTTATTCTGTAGCGTTTTATTGACATTATATTGAATGGGATTTCAACGCCTCGCTGATCGATAGATTATTTGTGCATTTAAAGATATTTGGCCTGATTTCTTCCCCGATTTTCGGTTTAATAATAGGTATGCCACATATGATGTGTAAACACTGAAAAAAATAATTCAATGAATCCATTTGATTAAACTTTTCGGAAGAAAAATTCTTTGATCATAAATTAATAACCGCGTCGTCAATTCAATTAATAGCCATTTCTTGACCGACTTCTCGTTAATATCCTGAAATCTAGGGAAGTTAATAAAATTTTTAACAACTTTATAAACTAAGTTATTAAGAAAAAAACTAGTAAAAACCAGTTTATTCCACTTGAGAAATGGTTAATAGATTAAATATACGTATTTAAATGATTTTCTGAAAGAATAATTTGTTGAATCGATAAAGTATTTATTGTTTTAATATTGCACTTATTTAGTTTGATGGGGAATTACCACTTTATTATGTTAGAACATATTTCTTAAATTATATAAAAACTTCATTCATTCAAAAATAAAATGAATTATATAAACTGATTTTTATATAAAATGGCTAAATAAATTGTCTGGTGGTAATTGTGTTCTTGACCGAAATTCAAAGTCAAAATTGGAATGAGGTTTTAACCTAATTCCAAACCTTTTCTTAATAATTCCCTAAATAAATGTTTGATTATCGTACCACAAGACTCTAGAATATATAACATATTGCTTGTCAGTTTCTTGTTTGCGTCTCTAGAATTGGTCTTGGCGTCCTACTTCTCTCTCCTCTCTGATCGCGTTAGCTCTGGTTGCTTCAGTATTTTACAGACGCAATTCAACGAATGGACGGCCAGACTATGTTTTCATCCTAGTTGCCAATATTTCAAAAAGATTTCGTTTTGTGATTGCAGGAAAGTAAAATTGGCATTCGGTTTCTCACTTCTTCTTATTTAGATAATACCGACTGTTACGTAATCCAAGAAAGATACAATATAGCTTGTCTGCTTCAGTAGCAGTCAGTATCAATTTGATTTAAAATAAATATAAATTGCACCAAAAATGCTATATGTTAAAATACTCTTGTTAAATTTTATAAAAAAAATCCACCTGCTTAACCTTTATACACATAATAAAAAAAAATTATAAACTAAATAAATGTTTTAATGGCATTGAAGGAAAAATTAATCAAATAATAACATTTTAATTAATTTTTAAACTATTTGTTGAATTTTATAAATTAGTTAATGAATCCAATGAAGCTTATTAAAGTTAATAAATATTTTCGTTAACAACATTAAAATTTTAATTGAATTTAAATGAATCTGTAGTGTTAAAATTGTAACGATTTTCTGCTTCTCCGCGTCTTGTTCATCTAATAGTGGTCCTCGCTGTCTTATTTGTCCAATAATCACGTTCGTCTTCATTTCGATTTTGAGCGTTTACTTGAAAAGTTGTTTATGTGAAAAAAGTTAATATAAAAAATGTTAATATGCAATTATCCAGATACATAATTATTAAGGTAAGCATAAAATTGTTACAGTGTTATATTTGAAGTGCTTGAAATAAAACATAAATACAAGTTTCCTGATCTTAGAAAGGAAAAATTGACGTGTATATAATGCCGTACTAAACATGTTTTAAATAACTACATAAAATGCGTCTTGAATCGATGTTAAAGTTTTGAAATTAGTGTATTTTGAAGCAAAAATGAAAACTATTTTCCTTATTACGCGTTCTCGCGTTTTTATTATTTTTGTTTAACTCTAATGGTAAAGTTTATTATTAAATATCGATTGGCATCAATATTCAATTTGGCCAAAAATGTAGTTAGGTAAAATCTATCTATTTTAGCACGGCAGTAAATGATTGTATGAATAAACATTCAGTTTTCATGGCGGTAGATATTAATATTAATTTGAATTTTATTATATTTTATATAAATTTGAGTTTGCCCGCATTATGCAAGCTTACCATTATAGGCTGATGATTATTTTGTAGATTTTTTATATTTTGGACTAACCCATTTCTCTCACGTGAATTCAACATAATTAATATTGGCTTTAAGCGAGCAAAATATGTAAGTCCAAAATACGAAACATTGAAATTTGATTAAGTCCAGTATTAACAGTTTTGCTAATAAACTACAAAACATCACATTTATTAATCACAAGCCTTGTAATTTAAATCGGAAATTGTTTCATACGTATTTTCAATTAATCACTTACCTAATTTAAATGTTATTAATATTGAAAGTTTAGCGCGATCGAACCCGTTTGATTTATATGGTAAACTAAGGAATTACACATTCTGCGTATTGTTTTTTTACTCACCCACATTTCTTTTTTCTCCTTTTTACTGTTAAAATTTCGTTTTATTGTATTTTATAAGTGTGCGAAGATACAGAATTTTAGCCTCTTTCGTTCGTTGTAGGTACATAGAAAACTTAAACTTGACAAAAATGGACTTACTCATTCTGCATTTCTTTCTCGCCGACGTAATATATGTTACATTAATTTTAAAATCAAGCACAGAATTGTATTTATAAAATTGTAGGAGTAGAGTAAAAGTTCTAAAATATAATACCAAATAAAACATAAGACAATAAATCAATCAAAATTGATATTAATAAATTAATATTGTCCTACTTCCTATCCTATCCTATCCTATCCTATCCTATCCTATCCTATCCTATCCTATCCTATCCTATCCTATCCTATCCTATCCTATCCTATCCTATCCTATCCTATCCTATCCTATCCTATCCTATCCTATCCTATCCTATCCTATCCTATCCTATCCTATCCTATCCTATCCTATCCTATCCTATCCTATCCTATCCTATCCTATCCTATCCTATCCTATCCTATCCTATCCTATCCTATCCTATCCTATCCTATCCTATCCTATCCTATCCTATCCTATCCTATCCTATCCTATCCTATCCTATCCTATCCTATCCTATCCTATCCTATCCTATCCTATCCTATCCTATCCTATCCTATCCTATCCTATCCTATCCTATCCTATCCTATCCTATCCTATCCTATCCTATCCTATCCTATCCTATCCTATCCTATCCTATCCTATCCTATCCTATCCTATCCTATCCTATCCTATCCTATCCTATCCTATCCTATCCTATCCTATCCTATCCTATCCTATCCTATCCTATCCTATCCTATCCTATCCTATCCTATCCTATCCTATCCTATCCTATCCTATCCTATCCTATCCTATCCTATCCTATCCTATCCTATCCTATCCTATCCTATCCTATCCTATCCTATCCTATCCTATCCTATCCTATCCTATCCTATCCTATCCTATCCTATCCTATCCTATCCTATCCTATCCTATCCTATCCTATCCTATCCTATCCTATCCTATCCTATCCTATCCTATCCTATCCTATCCTATCCTATCCTATCCTATCCTATCCTATCCTATCCTATCCTATCCTATCCTATCCTATCCTATCCTATCCTATCCTATCCTATCCTATCCTATCCTATCCTATCCTATCCTATCCTATCCTATCCTATCCTATCCTATCCTATCCTATCCTATCCTATCCTATCCTATCCTATCCTATCCTATCCTATCCTATCCTATCCTATCCTATCCTATCCTATCCTATCCTATCCTATCCTATCCTATCCTATCCTATCCTATCCTATCCTATCCTATCCTATCCTATCCTATCCTATCCTATCCTATCCTATCCTATCCTATCCTATCCTATCCTATCCTATCCTATCCTATCCTATCCTATCCTATCCTATCCTATCCTATCCTATCCTATCCTATCCTATCCTATCCTATCCTATCCTATCCTATCCTATCCTATCCTATCCTATCCTATCCTATCCTATCCTATCCTATCCTATCCTATCCTATCCTATCCTATCCTATCCTATCCTATCCTATCCTATCCTATCCTATCCTATCCTATCCTATCCTATCCTATCCTATCCTATCCTATCCTATCCTATCCTATCCTATCCTATCCTATCCTATCCTATCCAATCCTATCCTATCTTATCCTATCCTATCCTATCCTATCCTATCCTATCCGATCCGATCCGATCCGATCCGATCCGATCCGATCCGATCCGATCCGATCCGATCCGATCCGATCCGACCCGATCCGTTGGTATCATAATTACAGGTTTCAACAACTTTTGATTGATGTATCAATCATCCAAATCGGAGCATAATTGCAGATTTTCAATTTTTAAAGCTATGAATTTGTGGGCTACAGTTCAGTTGATTTTTAATAATAATAAATTTTCCACAAAATGTGAAGAAATATTCGAGCGATCTAAATATCCGTTGGTATCATAATTACAGGTTTCAACAACTTTTGATTGATGTATCAATCATCCAAATCGGAGCATACTATCCTATCCTATCCTATCCTATCCTATCCTATCCTATACTATCCTATCCTATCCTATCCTATCCAATCCTATCCTATCTTATCCTATCCGATCCGATCCGATCCGATCCGATCCGATCCGATCCGATCCGATCCGATCCGATCCGATCCGATCCGATCCGATCCGATCCGATCCGATCCGATCCGATCCGATCCGATCCGATCCGATCCGATCCGATCCGATCCGATCCGATCCGATCCGATCCGATCCGATCCGATCCGATCCGATCCGATCCGATCCGATCCGATCCGATCCGATCCGATCCGATCCGATCCGATCCGATCCGATCCGATCCGATCCGATCCGATCCGATCCGATCCGATCCGATCCGATCCGATCCGATCCGATCCGATCCGATCCGATCCGATCCGATCCGATCCGATCCGATCCGATCCGATCCGATCCGATCCGATCCGATCCGATCCGATCCGATCCGATCCGATCCGATCCGATCCGATCCGATCCGATCCGATCCGATCCGATCCGATCCGATCCGATCCGATCCGATCCGATCCGATCCGATCCGATCCGATCCGATCCGATCCGATCCGATCCGATCCGATCCGATCCGATCCGATCCGATCCGATCCGATCCGATCCGATCCGATCCGATCCGATCCGATCCGATCCGATCCGATCCGATCCGATCCGATCCGATCCGATCCGATCCGATCCGATCCGATCCGATCCGATCCGATCCGATCCGATCCGATCCGATCCGATCCGATCCGATCCGATCCGATCCGATCCGATCCGATCCGATCCGATCCGATCCGATCCGATCCGATCCGATCCGATCCGATCCGATCCGATCCGATCCGATCCGATCCGATCCGATCCGATCCGATCCGATCCGATCCGATCCGATCCGATCCGATCCGATCCGATCCGATCCGATCCGATCCGATCCGATCCGATCCGATCCGATCCGATCCGATCCGATCCGATCCGATCCGATCCGATCCGATCCGATCCGATCCGATCCGATCCGATCCGATCCGATCCGATCCGATCCGATCCGATCCGATCCGATCCGATCCGATCCGATCCGATCCGATCCGATCCGATCCGATCCGATCCGATCCGATCCGATCCGATCCGATCCGATCCGATCCGATCCGATCCGATCCGATCCGATCCGATCCGATCCGATCCGATCCGATCCGATCCGATCCGATCCGATCCGATCCGATCCGATCCGATCCGATCCGATCCGATCCGATCCGATCCGATCCGATCCGATCCGATCCGATCCGATCCGATCCGATCCGATCCGATCCGATCCGATCCGATCCGATCCGATCCGATCCGATCCGATCCGATCCGATCCGATCCGATCCGATCCGATCCGATCCGATCCGATCCGATCCGATCCGATCCGATCCGATCCGATCCGATCCGATCCGATCCGATCCGATCCGATCCGATCCGATCCGATCCGATCCGATCCGATCCGATCCGATCCGATCCGATCCGATCCGATCCGATCCGATCCGATCCGATCCGATCCGATCCGATCCGATCCGATCCGATCCGATCCGATCCGATCCGATCCGATCCGATCCGATCCGATCCGATCCGATCCGATCCGATCCGATCCGATCCGATCCGATCCGATCCGATCCGATCCGATCCGATCCGATCCGATCCGATCCGATCCGATCCGATCCGATCCGATCCGATCCGATCCGATCCGATCCGATCCGATCCGATCCGATCCGATCCGATCCGATCCGATCCGATCCGATCCGATCCGATCCGATCCGATCCGATCCGATCCGATCCGATCCGATCCGATCCGATCCGATCCGATCCGATCCGATCCGATCCGATCCGATCCGATCCGATCCGATCCGATCCGATCCGATCCGATCCGATCCGATCCGATCCGATCCGATCCGATCCGATCCGATCCGATCCGATCCGATCCGATCCGATCCGATCCGATCCGATCCGATCCGATCCGATCCGATCCGATCCGATCCGATCCGATCCGATCCGATCCGATCGGATCCGATCCGATCCGATCCGATCCGATCGGATCCGATCCGATCCGATCCGATCCGATCGGATCCGATCCGATCCGATCCGATCCGATCGGATCCGATCCGATCCGATCCGATCCGATCCGATCCGATCCGATCCGATCCGATCCGATCCGATCCGATCCGATCCGAAATATTATTTGTATTCTTCGTGTTTCTCTAGTTTTTGGCTTTATATAGTTGAGCGTATCATCTAACGTCTCTAGCTGTTTTGTGATTGTTCTTAATCTTGGTGTAAATATTTTTTTCAACTCGGTGTTATTTTTTATAATATTTTTGTGAGCTTCGAAGTTTTTCTCACTTTTAAATAAATTTTTCGCGTATTTCACGTAATTATTTCGATTTTTATATTTTCTCAGTGTACATATTATGCACTAGAATTGTTTAATCCTAAGTATTCTTATGTACTAGGATTTTTTCCTTAAGGTATACTTATGTACCAAGGTTATGGTTCAATTATTTGGATGTGGGATACTTAAATGTTTTATGCAAAAATAGTTCTCACTTACCATGTAAACTTCAAACAGACGCACAGGATGTGCAGAATTGACATTGTTTCCTTCCTGGTTGGTTGCGTTCGAAACTGTTTTTTTCTCTAATAATCGATTCGTGAGAATTGACTTTTAGATAGAAATTATACACTAACACACTTGTTTCACGAATGTTCCGGTAATTTTCACTTTAATTATTATTATTGTGCGCTTGCCGCTGGTGGGGGCTATGTCCACAATATTAAATTAAATTTTATTTACACTTGCTTCGAATTTAAAAAACAAGACTACTATCTTCCACCGTAAAAAACGCCTACATAGGCACTTTATTCGGGAGTAGCTGAAAATACGAACATTTTGAAAATGAAGGAAAAAAATCAAGTAAAACGCCCATTCAAATAAAACGCCTAAGCGCTGTATTTGGGTTCGAATACCACCAAGAAAATAAAAATAATTTTTTCAACATAAATATCATGTTATTTTCGTAAAGCCAGGACGCATTTAAGGTATGTTTGCGCCAAAATTAGATGTTTCATAGAAAGGTACTCTTCAACCAACTCGAAGAAAAATGTAATAAAACCTTAGACCGTAGAATAGAATGGACCATAGAATAGACCATAGAATAGAATAGGTTAAATAGATTGTACTGATGAAGAACGAACGTTCGAAACTAGTTTACAATATTTAAAATTTAATTATCACTGAAAATAGAAAGTAATCTATATGTATAAAGTTTCACATTTTTAATTTTTAAGAATTGTTTTAAAATTTTTGATTTTAATTGTAAAAAATAATTTATTTTTTTTAAAAGTTTAATTTTTTAAAGTTTTTTAACAATTGTTGTTTTTTAAAAAAACGTTGTGAAATAAATGTATATAAATTTTGTGTTTTACATTAATATCAAAAGTGATAAAAGCCGCAAAAATAATAAAAATGGACAACTACCATTTTTACAATATATATAGAATGGACCGCCTGCAATGGCTTTTAGCTGTCTCCAACATCTACATCGCAAAGTAGCCTTGTCGCCGATACGATAACTAAACAAGCATAAGTTGCTGTAGTTACTATTGTTATAGGATCGATCACAAGGTTACTTTGCGCTGCAGAGGTTGAAGACAAGCTATTTTACAATTTTATATGGAAATGTCGCTTCGCTAGCGGCCCATTCTATTCTATGGTCTAAGAATAAAGCCATTGGGTTTTTTAAATCCAATACATAAATAATAAAAGCATTGTAATTGTTATTTGTATATTCGGGGCACAAAATATAATGGATAACACATTGCATAAAATATAAAACAAAATAGCTTGTAGGGGTTCCATTCGATCGCAAATAAGCTTTACTCTAGAAGTCTAGAAAATATGAATATGTAATCGATTGATTTTAACTTGACTTTTATAATTGAACAATTATTCGAAAAAATAATCTTACCTTCGAGCTACTATGGACTTCTAACGAAGCAAATAAAATCAAGGTCAAGAAAATCACGGAAAGTAATACACGTAACACATGAATTTTTCGAGTTAATCTATACATTTTACCCATCTATACATTTTTTATCTATACATACATCTATACAGTGTTACGACGAATTATTTAAATTTCGAAAAAAAAATTGTATTTTAGTAACTTAAATCATTTAAATTGAATAGAACGCTCTGGGTGTTTTATTCGAATAATACGCCCAGTAGGCGCACTATTCGTTTAAAGCGCCTATGCGTTTTTTACGGTGGAAGACAGTAGTTATTTTTATACTAGAATCTTGTCAATGAAAATTTTAACACTATATGTTACACAAAAAAAAATTATTTTAATTTTACACTATTATGCAAAACTAACGGCTGCGCCAGTTATGGGTTTCAGCTAAGGTTCTCTTTTGCAGTCGCGATAGAACTGTAACTTAAGAAAATATAACAATTTAGTTTGAAGTATAATTTTTATTTGTGTCACGTATTAACGAATACAAGTATGTTATAATAATGAACCCTTCTTCTATGGTTAGTATTGTTTAGCGTTTCCTGTGATAACAGTGAAACGCTGTATATTTTATTTAGTTAAAACCGGTTATATCTTAAACATAATATTTTGCTTAATCTTAATTTGTTGCAGTTGTTATTGATCTTGCTTTATTGTTTTATGCTGAAGTAGCTTTTTCTATTCATGGGATTGATGGAATACGATATGTGGTTTGTTGTTGATAACTTTGTTTATGACAACGATTCTTTATCCAATCTTGGGAATAATGGTTTAGCATGGCGTAACTATATATATATATATATATATATATATATATATATATATATATATATATATATATATATATATATATATATATATATATATACATATATATACACTACTCCAAAAAATTAAAGGAACACTAATTTTTTTCAATTTTTTTAGTGTTTTTTGAAGAGCTGTATCTTAGTAAAATACGGTCGTACAGAGATGAAAAGAAAAGCATTTTAAAGCTTCAAATCTCTAGTTTTGAGACTTTTGAACGGAAAATTTTTGTAAGATACCGTTATCACGCAATCATAAGAAAGAGCGCGAAGAAAAAAATTTCGATTTTTTTTTTTTTTTTGTAAGGTGCCATGGGCTCGGGAAATTTTTTTTAAGTTAAACCAATGCATAGGTCGGTTAGCCTGTTAATTAGGCGTAAATTTAATTTCATTCTGGTCTCTCTATGTCAACTTTTTGCTGAGATATCTGACTTTGAATCAAAAAAGATCCTTTTGCCTTTGATCATCGATATCTCAGCAACCAATGATTGCACAGTAAACTTTAGCGCAGCCTTAAAAACTTCAATAAATTTCCTACAAGACCCTTTAATGATTGGTGGAGAATAAATTTTTTTTTCACCCTCAATACTGATTTGAAAAAAGTACAAAAAAACGACTTTTTAGGTTGTCTTAATAAATCTACCGTTACTTTACCGTTATTGATGAAAAGACTAATGTTGCCAGGTCATTTTACAGTTTAATGTACTCCTAATAGCCCTGTATTATTTTCAAATTGATTCATCCAACCGTTTTTTCGGACAGATTGATCAAAGTTTTACAAAACAATTAAAGGAACAAGTATTCATCAAAATAAAAAAACCACTTTTTTCTCATTTTACGTTAGTTACTTGTTAACCCTTAACGATCGTACGGTTTTTTTTGTAATACTCGCCGATAAGAGACGATAGTAAATTAAATAAAGTTCTGCAATATGAGCAATAATTATGGAACTTGGCCATTTCTCATCCGATTTTAGTGAAATTTGGTATGCACGATGGAAATGGGATTCTAAAATGATTTTTGGATAAAGTTCTGGAATATGGCCAACTAGGATGGAACTTGGCCATTTCTTAACCGATTTTGATGAAATTTGGTATGCACGATGGAAATGGGATTCAAAACTGATTTTTGGATAAAGTTCTGGAATATGGCCAACTAGGTTGGAACTTGGCCATTTCTTATCCGATTTTGATGAAATTCAGCATGTACGATGGAAATGGGATTCTAAAGTGATTTTTGGATAAAGTTCTGGAATATGGCCAACTAGGATGGAACTTGGCTATTGCTCATCCGATTTTAGTGAAATTTGGTATGGGCGATGGAAATGGGATTCTAAACTGATTTTTGGATAAAGTTCTGGAAAATGGCCAACTAGGAAGGAACTTGCCCATTTCTCATCCGATTTTGATGAAATTTGG
Organism: Tipula helvola; assembly: GCA_963556165.1. Lineage (NCBI taxonomy): Eukaryota > Metazoa > Arthropoda > Insecta > Diptera > Tipulidae > Tipula > Tipula helvola. The sequence goes on from OY744482.1 coordinate 97,023,660, forward strand.
TATAAGCAATGGAAATGGGATTCTAAACTGATTTTTGGATGAAATTCTGGAAAATGGCTAACTAGGAAGGAACTTGGCTATTTCTCATCCGATTTTGATGAAATTTGGTATAAGCAATGGAAATGGGATTCTAAACTGACTTTTGAATAAAGTTCTGGAATATGGCCAACTAGGATGGAACTTGGCCATTTCTTATCCGATTTTGATGAAATTTAGCATGTACGATGGAAATGGGATTCTAAAATGATTTGTGGATGAAGTTCTGGTATATGGCCAACTAGGAAGGAAATTGGCCATTTCTTATCCGATATTGATGAAATTCAGCACGTGCCTTAAAAATGGGATTCTAAACTGATTTTTGGATAAAGTTCCAGAATTTGGCCAATTGTCATGGAACTTGGAAGTTTTGTATCCTATTTTTATGAATTGCAGCATTCACGATGAAAATGAGATTCTTAAATTATTGATAAAATAAGTCATTAAATACAAGGAAACCCGATTTTAGTTATTTACTTTTAAAGCACATATCGAATTTCTTTTATTCGTTTAAGGAATAGGCAGGCGCCTTCCAACTTTAACAAATAACTTTAACCAAAAATAATTTTAGAGTTTTATTTCTATAGTACATGCTGAATTTTTTAAAATCGGATAAAAAATGGCCAAGTTCCTTCCTAATACGGCTTATTCCAGTATTCCATTTAAACATAATTTTAAAAGCCAATTTTCATTACACATGCTGAATTTCATCAAAATCTTAGAAGAAATGGCCAAGTTCCATCCTAATACGGCTTATTCCTGAATTCCATCTA
>OY744482.1:97024668-97072611 GCA_963556165.1 Tipula helvola
TAAAATTAGATTTTCTCAAAACTGATGAAATTACTGCGTCCCCCCCCCTTGTGAAATTTTCAGGAATAGCTAAATTAAGATTTTCTCAAAACTGATGAAATTTACTGCGTCCCCCCCTTGTGAAACTTTTCAGGAATAGCTAAAATTACGATTTCTCAAAACTGATGAAATTTACTGCGTCCCCCCCTTGTGAAATTTTCAGGAATAGCTAAAATTAAGATTTTCTCAAACTGATGAAATTTACTGCGTCCCCCCTTGTGAAATTTTCAGGAATAGCTAAAATTACGATTTTCTCAAAACTGATGAAATTTACTGCGTCCCCCCCTTGTGAAATTTTCAGGAATAGCTAAAATTACGATTTTCTCAAAACTGATGAAATTTACTGCGTCCCCCCTTGTGAAATTTTCAGGAATAGCTAAAATTACGATTTTCTCAAAACTGATGAAATTTACTGCGTCCCCCCCTTGTGAAATTTTCAGGAATAGCTAAAATTACGATTTTCTCAAAACTGATGAAATTTACTGCGTCCCCCCCTTGTGAAATTTTCAGGAATAGCTAAAATTAAGATTTTCTCAAAACTGATGAAATTTACTGCGTCCCCCCTTGTGAAATTTTCAGGAATAGCTAAAATTAAGATTTTCTCAAAACTGATGAAATTTACTGCGTCCCCCCCTTGTGAAATTTTCAGGAATAGCTAAAATTAAGATTTTCTCAAAACTGATGAAATTTACTGCGTCCCCCTTGTGAAATTTTCAGGAATAGCTAAAATTAAGATTTTCTCAAAACTGATGAAATTTACTGCGTCCCCCCCTTGTGAAATTTTCAGGAATAGCTAAAATTAAGATTTTCTCAAAACTGATGAAATTTACTGCGTCCCCCCCTTGTGAAATTTTCAGGAATAGCTAAAATTAAGATTTTCTCAAAACTGATGAAATTTACTGCGTCCCCCCCTTGTGAAATTTTCAGGAATAGCTAAAATTAAGATTTTCTCAAAACTGATGAAATTTACTGCGTCCCCCCTTGTGAAATTTTCAGGAATAGCTACAATTAAGATTTTCTCAAAACTGATGAAATTTACTGCGTCCCCCCCTTGTGAAATTTTCAGGAATAGCTAAAATTAAGATTTTCTCAAAACTGATGAAATTTACTGCGTCCCCCCTTGTGAAATTTTCAGGAATAGCTAAAATTAAGATTTTCTCAAAACTGATGAAATTTACTGCGTCCCCCCCTTGTGAAATTTTCAGGAATAGCTACAATTAAGATTTTCTCAAAACTGATGAAATTTACTGCGTCCCCCCTTGTGAAATTTTCAGGAATAGCTAAAATTAAGATTTTCTCAAAACTGATGAAATTTACTGCGTCCCCCCCTTGTGAAATTTTCAGGAATAGCTAAAATTACGATTTTCTCAAAACTGATGAAATTTACTGCGTCCCCCCCTTGTGAAATTTTCAGGAATAGCTAAAATTAAGATTTTCTCAAAACTGATGAAATTTACTGCGTCCCCCCCTTGTGAAATTTTCAGGAATAGCTAAAATTACGATTTTCTCAAAACTGATGAAATTTACTGCGACCCCCCCTTGTGAAATTTTCAGGAATAGCTAAAATTAAGATTTTCTCAAAACTGATGAAATTTACTGCGTCCCCCCCTTGTGAAATTTTCAGGAATAGCTAAAATTAAGATTTTCTCAAAACTGATGAAATTTACTGCGTCCCCCCCTTGTGAAATTTTCAGGAATAGCTAAAATTAAGATTTTCTCAAAACTGATGAAATTTACTGCGTCCCCCCCTTGTGAAATTTTCAGGAATAGCTAAAATTACGATTTTCTCAAAACTGATGAAATTTACTGCGTCCCCCCCTTGTGAAATTTTCAGGAATAGCTAAAATTACGATTTTCTCAAAACTGATGAAATTTACTGCGTCCCCCCTTGTGAAATTTTCAGGAATAGCTAAAATTAAGATTTTCTCAAAACTGATGAAATTTACTGCGTCCTTCCCTTGTGAAATTTTCAGGAATAGCTAAAATTAAGATTTTCTCAAAACTGATGAAATTTACTGCGTCCCCCCCTTGTGAAATTTTCAGGAATAGCTAAAATTAAGATTTTCTCAAAACTGATGAAATTTACTGCGTCCCCCCCTTGTGAAATTTTCAGGAATAGCTAAAATTAAGATTTTCTCAAAACTGATGAAATTTACTGCGTCCCCCCTTGTGAAATTTTCAGGAATAGCTAAAATTACGATTTTCTCAAAACTGATGAAATTTACTGCGTCCCCCCCTTGTGAAATTTTCAGGAATAGCTAAAATTACGATTTTCTCAAAACTGATGAAATTTACTGCGTCCCCCCCCCTTGTGAAATTTTCAGGAATAGCTAAAATTAAGATTTTCTCAAAACTGATGAAATTTACTGCGTCCCCCCCTTGTGAAATTTTCAGGAATAGCTAAAATTAAGATTTTCTCAAAACTGATGAAATTTACTGCGTCCCCCTGTAACAACCGCTTGTGGTTGTTATGTTCTATTTAATCTAAATCTGTAATTACGGTTGGAAATCCCAACAAGGTTGCATGTTTATCCACTGCGCTGCATAAAATCTCTTCCACTACACGTCATTCTTTCTTTGGCTTAATTTGTAATAGAAAATATATTTTTTTTTTTGGTAGAGTGTACCATTTAGCATTTTATACTTCTCCGTATTTTGGTCGGTTACTCGATTCGTTTTATCATTTTTTTGTTTGATGGTATGTAATGACGTGTAGTGGTTGGTGTGTTGCTTCATCTGTTTTGTTTTGGTTAGCGCGTGGATTTTCCATGTAAATGGAATGTTCCAGTGATTAAATTAAATAGTGTTGGTGTGTGCGAATCGATTTTGGGTGATGTCGTATGTGTACGTCATCCGAAATCTATCGGTCGGGTTATATTTTATTTTTTTTGATTGTTAATTTTTGGGTGGGGGAAAAAATTTTTTTTGTACGGTCGCGTCGAATGTTTTTGGGATAGTCTAGTTTTGAATTTGAGAGAAGTAAGACAACCAAGTGAGGAGTTTAGGTCCGTTAAGTTTTTTTTGTGAAAATTATGAAGATAATCTTTGGATTAAGTGTTCAATTTTTGATTTAAGTTTTTCGTGTGGAAATTATATAAGTATATATATAAAAAAAAAAAAAAAACTTTAGTTTTATCAGATTCTCTTGTATGATCTGCTTAAATTTTTTTTTTGTGATGTTTATTTAACTAGTAAATAAAATAAAGAAGATAAAGAAAAATAAAAAGAAACAATACATATAATTTTCTTGTGTATAAAATACGGATATATGTATATATATAAAAACTTTATCTTTATCAGATTCTCTGCTTTTATGATCTGATTAAATTTTTGTGATGTGTATCGAACTAGAAAAGTAAACCATATTATAGAAGAAAAATTTTGTTTAATAAATAATTTCAATCTATTGATCATCGACCTTGTATTATTTGTTTCATGGTTGGGCTGATTATTTCGTTTTGGTGATTTTTGATTGAGTAAAACGGATCGTATAATATTCAAGTGGAAAAAAAAAAAAAAAATTATAACAATATTACACAAATTTTTATGTTAATTGGGTCACGTAAATTTTTCTGAGGAATTGTATTGTATGGCTTGTGAATTTGCCAGTGAACTTTGTGACATTTCGTCGGTGTAAATTGAGCCGAATACAGTATTTTCTAATACGGAGCTCAGAATAACCAATATCCAGGCCGTTATAACTGTATTGCAATGGTATTTAATGACGTTCAAAGTGATTTATCTTCAATCATATATACTCCGTTGAAGATTAGTGCTAATTGTTCTTACTAAACACCCAACCTAATAAAACATAGAGCCAGGTGAAGTGGGTGTGAATTGGGTTTGTGGCAGCAACTCCGCCGAACGGAGTGGGGTTCGCGATTGAAGGGGTGCTGTGTTCCTGCGTCGGCGCTGTTGTAGCTGTTATTGTGGGTCGGTCGGGCCTAGGATTTGGTGTTTGTTCAGGTAAGGTGTCACCGGACAAAAATATATAATAAGTCAGGGACACCGCGTGTTTTTTTTTTTGTATTGGAAAATTTTGTGAGCCAAACTTGGTTTTCTTCGTTTTATTATTATATTTTTGTTATATATATATATAAATTTTTATTTTTTGCGGGTTTACAGGTTCCGGGTGGCGTCACATGCGACACCCCACAAAATCGATTCGCACCACGTTTTCTTTTGTAATTTTTGATAACGGTTCATTTTTCTTTTAAATTTCTTTTCATTTCATTTTTTTTTCTTTTGTCTGATTTGATCTTCATCCGGTAATTACAGATTTTTTTTATGAGTTTATGGTTACATTTGATTTAAAAGTGATGTGTGTGTAAATAGTTCTGTGTGATCGCGTGAGGATGGGCGGCCTTATGCTGACCTAGGCCTTGAGCAGGGTCGCCGGAGTGGCACCGGCGTCCTTGCTGAACGCAAACCCATTTTATGATTATCTACCACTGTGGTCGTGGCACAGTAGAATAATTTTCTTGTCCCCTTCGTTTTATCTCTATGCGGTTTTCAAGCATAGTAATATGTCTGGTAACCCCCACGCCTAGCGGCGAGCTTCAGCCAGTGCAATACCGCAACCAGACCTCTATTGCTATGTTCTGTTTAACAAAATCCCTTTTGGGGGATTTTGTTACAGTGGCGCCCAAACCTTCGGCTAATTTTTTTTTTGCATTTTCGTCTTTAATGTCACAATTTTTTTTTTCAGCTTACTTGTTGTGAGTACCACGTGCAAAGTCCAACGCTTGCGTTGTTTGAGCTTGCACGGGTGCTCACATCAACGTTTTCTGCCCGATCAACATTCAAATCTGCATTGCAACCAGCGTAAGCTGTTTGATTGCATGCAGATGAGAATGTTGATCCCTATTCTCAGCTCGTCTGATGAATGGGCTTACCATTTCTGCCATGTGGCATTGATTGTGGTTAAGCTCATTCTTCTTTCGTTCTGAGTTTAGTCTTATTAAATTTTTAGAGTCTTCGTACCTTTTAATTAACGTAATTTTCTATTTCAGTCCGACTACCTTCATGGGGAGGGATCACAGCATGTTCTAACCTTTGGTTATTTGATCTTGCTGGATCGTTCGTCATGTTGGTTCCATGTGTCATGGGTGTTGGGATCGCGAACTTGTTGTTTCCACCAATGTGGTGTTGATTGGACAGTTCGTGATCGCAGTACTCATTGGCACATCTTTAGTCAATTTCTACTTTCAGGTAAAATTTTATTTTTCAATTTTTTTTTTCAATCCAAATTAAACTACTGGGACCACAGTGGTAATTTTTATTTTTTTTATTATTATAGCGTTCACGCCTAGCTCAGCATGGGGTCGTGATCATCTCTCACGTGATCACATTTTTTGTTATTTTTTGATACAAGTAATACATTTTACTTATTTTTCCTTTTGCTTTTTCATTTTTGTGAAATTTTGTTTTTGATTATTGGTTGTTTTTCAGGTGGTTAATGGAGCAGCTAAAATACTGTTAATAATTTTGGTTAGTTCATTTTTTATATTGTAGTAATTCTATTTCGGTATTTTGATTTTTTTTTGTTTTTGTTTTGGGTTTATATTTGCTTGCGAATGAATTCCGGCAATAATAATCTACCGTGGGATAGACCGGCAAGTGCGGTTGTTCATACAGTGTTTGAGTCGAGTGAAAGTAGTGCTTTACCGCGGATAAGTCCTTGGGATAACCATAGTAATTTTCCAGCTCCTCAATCCTTCCGACTTGTTGATATCTACGTGGTTATTATAGTCATAATTTAAAAGTTCATTCTAATTTCATTATTTTATTAAATTATTTACTTTAATTTTTTTTTCGGTTTTGGTTAAGTTTTTTTTTTTGAAATTATTAAATTACTCATTCAATATAGTTAAAAAAAAAATTTTTATTATTCGATAATTTTTTTTTTGATCGGGAATCGGTTTCATTTTATTTAAATTAATTTTACCGTAATTTTTGGTGTATATATATATATATACATATATATTATATATATATAAATTCACTCTATTTTCTTTTATAATTCTTTTTATTCATATTCATTTCATTAGTAAATTCAATAAACATAAATTTTTGTCCTTTAAATTATATTTGAAGTATTAATCAGCACTTTGGATTCCAATACATTACCTTGGGATAGACTGTCGAGTACGGATGAGAAATAAGGTTTTGAGTTGAGCGCTAGTTCAGTATTGACGCGAGTGGTCCATTGGATAGTAATTTGTTTCTCGCAGCTCCTCAAACAGCCCGGCTTGTGGATATCTACTTGGTCATAGTGAGTCTAATTTGAGATTGGTGCTTCAATGTATGTTTTCAATAAATTTCTTTAAATAATTAATTAATAATTTAAAATTTTTTTTTCTGCTTTAAATTAATTAATTCTATTTTGTTTTTCATATATATATATATATATCCAAATATTTTTATATTTAATTTTTTTTGGTGGGTAAAATTTTTTTTTGTAATCTCTTCAATTAAATAATTTGATTTTTTTGTGGTTGAAAGTGCCAGTATCGCTGGTCTTCATTTGGTATTCAGTTGTAGCTTTAAATTTTACTAACTTTTGGTTTAGGTAACTTTAATTATAACTATAATTTATTCAGTTTTCTATAAAGTAAATATAAGTTAGAAATTTTTTAAAATAATATTGTTAATTTACATTTGTCGAAAATTAACTCTCGTTAAATTTAAAATCACGTTTAAATTCCATTTTTGATTAAGTCATTTTTCTTTCTCGTTAAATTCGTTGTTGCGTGTTAAAATGGATATTTCACATCTTAAGGCTGATGAGATTGAAGTAGAATTTTTGCTTCGATCTATCCAACCCAATACTGAGGAAGCGTTGAATGAATTAAAGAAAGCTTTGGCCGCAGAGCTGGATGGCACCAGGGACAAACCGATTGAAATGCACAGTCGAGCTAAAAGGAAACCCAATGACGAAATCCTCACTTGTCAAAGCAAAGTGCAGAGCCTCCAACAAACCTTTATTGGTATTGAAAATCTAGATGGGGAAGATCAGGTTCGAACAGCTCAGCGTTTGCGGTCGCGGTTACTTCATGTACATGATCGTTTGGAAAGAGCTACTCAGTCTCCTACATATGGACAGCAGGCTCAAATTATTTTAGATATTTGTATTAAATTGCACACGGCGTTAGATCAGTATTTAACTGACCCTACTTTACTGGATCAATCTGTTGAGTCCGCTAAAGGTATTGATGGAGGTCAAGCGTTGGTATTTCAGGAGGTATATCCGGTAGAATCAAAACTGACCATCCCAGAAGTAGTGAGTAAATCCCAACCTAGTCCTGCGGGTAAGATTAGCAATTCGGTACTACATCCTTCAACCTCTAACACCATTACCACGGCAGATAATGCAGTTAACTCTAGTGATCCAGCCGAACTTTTAAAATCATTAATGCAACAAGTGCAATTTCTCACCAATCAGCTTTTAGTAAGACAGACTGCTCCAATTCCTTCGGGGGATAGCATTCCTGTAGTATCCGGGGTTAAAAGTTCTGTTGACGAACATCCTGGCAGTCGGTCTTTGCCAATGGATCCGGCTGTCGTAGCAGCGAATCAAAATCTTCAAAAATCAGCCCAAGTTCACTTTCCACCAGCACATACCTCTCAGGGAGGACTCGAACAGTTAAATGATTTCCTTGGTTTAACGTCTTCGCATTTGGAACCTGTCTCTAAAGAGCGTTCATCTCCGGAGCAGGCCACCCAACGTCCTAATTTTCAGTCAGCACCAGATGCTAGAGATCTTCATAATAGTACTTTGAATCCCGTGCCTTCAGCAATTCATAATCCACCTGTTCAGTTCAACTCCGATTTCAATAGACGTTCCTTATCTCGATGTGGGATTTCCTACACAGGTTCACCTTCTGGCATAACAGTGGACATGTTCCTTTTTCAGCTGGACTCTGTAGTGAAATCCAACAATCTATCACCTTCCTCTGTACTTCTGGATCTGCATCTTGTCCTGAAAGATGTGGCACTGCAGTGGTACTGGACCTACCGCAGGTATAATCCTTCAGCACCTTGGGATAGCCTCCGATTAGCCTTCCAAGAAAGATTTAAAGATAGGCGTACTCCCTACGAAATTCGTCGTATGGTTGAGTCTCGCAAACAGTTACCTAACGAATCATTCTTGGAGTTTTATCATCACATGTGGAATTTGGCCCTGCAGTGTCACACCCCTTACAGCGACGATGAATTCATACAACTACTGATGAACAATATGAAGCCTGTCCTTCAGTATCAACTTACTGATCGACACTTCTCACATATCAATGAGCTCATCAAAAGTTGTACTTCATGGGAGGATTCGCTAAAACGTTTTCGTTCTCCACCTGATTACTCGATGCACCCTCGTCGTAGTATCAATGAACTCGGTGTTGAGAGAATGTATGATTCAGAACCAATCGTTCCAATTTCTAATCCGTCAGTTCCATCCGCAGATACGTCAGGAACCGCATATCGCGTTCCATCCGGTGTTTTTGTTCCGACGTCCGAATCTGTGCAACATATTTCTGCTATCAGCCCTAGCCATTCTTATCGTGCTCCAATGGGAACGACTATTACAAATTCTAAGTCTTTTAAATCCCCTTCTACTTCAACTACACCCAATGTAACCAATACCTCTAGATCTGGCCGTAATTACATTTGCTATAATTGTTCTGATATAGGGCATGGTTTTCAAGACTGTCCTCGTCCTCACTTGGGTGCCTTTTGCTATCGTGGTGGTCTCAAAGGCACCATCTCAACAAATTGTGTTCGTTGTGCGGGAAACCAGACCAGTGGTTCATGGAGACCGGGGAACCAGGAACCACAGACCATCTCAACCCCAACCATAATTACCAAAGTAGAAGCAGTCAGCAATACCGACCCAGAGTTTCGGAAGAGACTGATGCCAGATGGAAAGAATCAGTCGAACCAGTGAAAGTTCGCGTTGAGTCCTTTGACTCCGCAATCTCTTCTGGATCTGGTTCAGCTGGTTCCGACCTAATGGTATCGGACTCTTGCTTGCCTGTTTCTCCACCTGAATGTCGAGTAAATTCCTTTTCCAAATTGGAACACTCCATTCCTTCAACTTCTTCATTTAACAATAGTTCTAATTTTTCTGATTCCGTTCCGTCTCTCCCCAACACTTTTGGGAAACTCATCTCAGCTCAGTTACTTCGCTCAAAAAAATACTGGGAGCAACGTCGGATTTTGCGATCCTTTGTTGTTTCTTCAGTACTCGGTTCTGAGACAAGCGATAAACGGCCTTATGCCGATATTCTTGTCAATGATGTTCCATACCGAGGTCTATTAGATAGTGGAGCGAATGTAAGTGTGTTGGGTTGTGGTTCTGAAAAGTTGTTGGCGGACAACAACCTTCATATTCATAATTTTCCTACTTCTATTCAGACTGCGAGTGGTCAACCTCAGAACGTCATTGGTTATATAAATGTTCAGATTAGCTTTAACTCTCAATCTCATTACATGCGCTTCTTTTTAGTACCTTCTTTAAAGCAATCTCTCTATTTAGGGATTGACTTTTGGAATAAATTCGGCATTACTTTGCAAATACCTGCGTTGAGTGAATTACCGGACTCCGCAGAACTATCTAAGTCTCCTGTTATACAAGAAAATGTGTCCAGTTTAAATTCTTCAAGTGACAATTCGGTTCTACATATTGATCTTAACTCTTCAGCTTTTCAGGACGATGAATATGTACAACAGATCAATCGAGTACAACAATTAAAAGATTGTGATCACAACTTCAAAATCCGTGATAATAAACTCTTGATCTTACCTTCCTACGCTTCTCGTTATACGTCCACTGATTTGTCTGAATGGAAGTTAGTAGTTCCGTTGTCCTTGACTGCAAACTTAATTGAACTGGCTCATTCTTCTCCTACTTCTGCTCATATGGGTATTAAAAAAACTGTAGAACGACTTCAGCGGCAATTTTTCTGGTTTGGTATGACTAAACAAATCAAACTTTTCATCTCTAATTGTTTACAATGCAAGATGAATAAGCCTGTAAATTTTAGCACTCAACCTTTGATGGGTTCTCAAACTGAGTCTACCAGACCTTTTGAAAAATTGTTCGTTGATTTCCTTGGACCTTTTCCTCGCTCCAAACGAGGTAATACCTGTATCGCTATAGTGTTGGATCATTATTCAAAGTTTGTTCTAGTCAAACCATTGCGTGAAGCTTCCGCCTCTTCTCTGTGTAGCTTTTTGGAAAATGAGGTGTTTTTACTTTTCTCTGTGCCTGCAGTGATTACTTCTGATAATGGTAAACAATTCATATCTAACTTATTTAAAGATCTCTTGAAAAAATATAATGTTGATCATATACGTACTCCTATTTACTCTCCTCAAAGCAACGCTTCTGAGAGAGTAAATCGGACGTTACTGTCTAGTATTCGTTCTTATCTTGATGATCATGCACATAATGAATGGGATTGCCATCTGTCTGAAATCACTGCGGCATTGCGAAATGTTAAACACGACGTCACGAATTTTTCTCCTCACTATTTGGTCTTCGGTCAACACATGTCATTAAACGGTTCAGATTATGCTTTACGTAAACTTTTATCTCCTCAGGATGATAACGAAATACATGTGTTGTCCAAATCTAATAGATTGAATCTTATTCGTGATCAAATAACTCATTACCTGAAAGTTGCACATGAGAAATCAGCGGTTCGATATAATTTGCGTAGTAAAACTAGGAATTTCCTGCCTGATCAACCTGTGTTTGTCCGATCCTTCGCACAAAGTAGTGCTCCTGATAGATTTTCTGCAAAGTTAGCTGCTAAGTTTATTCCTGCTTTTATCACTGATAAAATCGGAACAGTCTCTTATAATATCAGAAATCTTGATGGAAAACCTTTGGGAGTTTATCATGCCAAGGATATACGATTGTGACAAATTATTAGTGAAATTTTTTTTCTCCTTCCCTCTTACTTTCATGCCTGGCTTTGAGATCTTTTCTCGGGTGTGAGTCGTCCCCACGCTGTAACAACCGCTTGTGGTTGTTATGTTCTATTTAATCTAAATCTGTAATTACGGTTGGAAATCCCAACAAGGTTGCATGTTTATCCACTGCGCTGCATAAAATCTCTTCCACTACACGTCATTCTTTCTTTGGCTTAATTTGTAATAGAAAATATATTTTTTTTTTTTGGTAGAGTGTACCATTTAGCATTTTATACTTCTCCGTATTTTGGTCGGTTACTCGATTCGTTTTATCATTTTTTTGTTTGATGGTATGTAATGACGTGTAGTGGTTGGTGTGTTGCTTCATCTGTTTTGTTTTGGTTAGCGCGTGGATTTTCCATGTAAATGGAATGTTCCAGTGATTAAATTAAATAGTGTTGGTGTGTGCGAATCGATTTTGGGTGATGTCGTATGTGTACGTCATCCGAAATCTATCGGTCGGGTTATATTTTATTTTTTTTGATTGTTAATTTTTGGGTGGGGGAAAAATTTTTTTTTGTACGGTCGCGTCGAATGTTTTTGGGATAGTCTAGTTTTGAATTTGAGAGAAGTAAGACAACCAAGTGAGGAGTTTAGGTCCGTTAAGTTTTTTTTGTGAAAATTATGAAGATAATCTTTGGATTAAGTGTTCAATTTTTGATTTAAGTTTTTCGTGTGGAAATTATATAAGTATATATATAAAAAAAAAAAAAAAACTTTAGTTTTATCAGATTCTCTTGTATGATCTGCTTAAATTTTTTTTTGTGATGTTTATTTAACTAGTAAATAAAATAAAGAAGATAAAGAAAAATAAAAAGAAACAATACATATAATTTTCTTGTGTATAAAATACGGATATATGTATATATATAAAAACTTTATCTTTATCAGATTCTCTGCTTTTATGATCTGATTAAATTTTTGTGATGTGTATCGAACTAGAAAAGTAAACCATATTATAGAAGAAAAATTTTGTTTAATAAATAATTTCAATCTATTGATCATCGACCTTGTATTATTTGTTTCATGGTTGGGCTGATTATTTCGTTTTGGTGATTTTTGATTGAGTAAAACGGATCGTATAATATTCAAGTGGAAAAAAAAAAAAAAAAATTATAACAATATTACACAAATTTTTATGTTAATTGGGTCACGTAAATTTTTCTGAGGAATTGTATTGTATGGCTTGTGAATTTGCCAGTGAACTTTGTGACATTTCGTCGGTGTAAATTGAGCCGAATACAGTATTTTCTAATACGGAGCTCAGAATAACCAATATCCAGGCCGTTATAACTGTATTGCAATGGTATTTAATGACGTTCAAAGTGATTTATCTTCAATCATATAATATACTCCGTTGAAGATTAGTGCTAATTGTTCTTACTAAACACCCAACCTAATAAAACATAGAGCCAGGTGAAGTGGGTGTGAATTGGGTTTGTGGCAGCAACTCCGCCGAACGGAGTGGGGTTCGCGATTGAAGGGGTGCTGTGTTCCTGCGTCGGCGCTGTTGTAGCTGTTATTGTGGGTCGGTCGGGCCTAGGATTTGGTGTTTGTTCAGGTAAGGTGTCACCGGACAAAAATATATAATAAGTCAGGGACACCGCGTGTTTTTTTTTTGTATTGGAAAATTTTGTGAGCCAAACTTGGTTTTCTTCGTTTTATTATTATATTTTTGTTATATATATATATAAATTTTTATTTTTTGCGGGTTTACAGGTTCCGGGTGGCGTCACATGCGACACCCCACAAAATCGATTCGCACCACGTTTTCTTTTGTAATTTTTGATAACGGTTCATTTTTCTTTTAAATTTCTTTTCATTTCATTTTTTTTCTTTTGTCTGATTTGATCTTCATCCGGTAATTACAGATTTTTTTTATGAGTTTATGGTTACATTTGATTTAAAAGTGATGTGTGTGTAAATAGTTCTGTGTGATCGCGTGAGGATGGGCGGCCTTATGCTGACCTAGGCCTTGAGCAGGGTCGCCGGAGTGGCACCGGCGTCCTTGCTGAACGCAAACCCATTTTATGATTATCTACCACTGTGGTCGTGGCACAGTAGAATAATTTTCTTGTCCCCTTCGTTTTATCTCTATGCGGTTTTCAAGCATAGTAATATGTCTGGTAACCCCCACGCCTAGCGGCGAGCTTCAGCCAGTGCAATACCGCAACCAGACCTCTATTGCTATGTTCTGTTTAACAAAATCCCTTTTGGGGGATTTTGTTACACCCCCCTTGTGAAATTTTCAGGAATAGCTAAAATTAAGATTTTCTCAAAACTGATGAAATTTACTGCGTCCCCCCCTTGTGAAATTTTCAGGAATAGCTAAAATTACGATTTTCTCAAAACTGATGAAATTTACTGCGTCCCCCCCTTGTGAAATTTTCAGGAATAGCTAAAATTACGATTTTCTCAAAACTGATGAAATTTACTGCGTCCCCCCCTTGTGAAATTTTCAGGAATAGCTAAAATTAAGATTTTCTCAAAACTGATGATATTTACTGCGTCCCCCCCTTGTGAAATTTTCAGGAATAGCTAAAATTAAGATTTTCTCAAAACTGATGAAATTTACTGCGTCCCCCCCTTGTGAAATTTTCAGGAATAGCTAAAATTACGATTTTCTCAAAACTGATGAAATTTACTGCGTCCCCCCCTTGTGAAATTTTCAGGAATAGCTAAAATTAAGATTTTCTCAAAACTGATGAAATTTACTGCGTCCCCCCCTTGTGAAATTTTCAGGAATAGCTAAAATTAAGATTTTCTCAAAACTGATGAAATTTACTGCGTCCCCCCCTTGTGAAATTTTCAGGAATAGCTAAAATTAAGATTTTCTCAAAACTGATGAAATTTACTGCGTCCCCCCCTTGTGAAATTTTCAGGAATAGCTAAAATTACGATTTTCTCAAAACTGATGAAATTTACTGCGTCCCCCCCTTGTGAAATTTTCAGGAATAGCTAAAATTACGATTTTCTCAAAACTGATGAAATTTACTGCGTCCCCCCCTTGTGAAATTTTCAGGAATAGCTAAAATTACGATTTTCTCAAAACTGATGAAATTTACTGCGTCCCCCCCTTGTGAAATTTTCAGGAATAGCTAAAATTAAGATTTTCTCAAAACTGATGAAATTTACTGCGTCCTTCCCTTGTGAAATTTTCAGGAATAGCTAAAATTAAGATTTTCTCAAAACTGATGAAATTTACTGCGTCCCCCCCTTGTGAAATTTTCAGGAATAGCTAAAATTAAGATTTTCTCAAAACTGATGAAATTTACTGCGTCCCCCCCTTGTGAAATTTTCAGGAATAGCTAAAATTAAGATTTTCTCAAAACTGATGAAATTTACTGCGTCCCCCCCTTGTGAAATTTTCAGGAATAGCTAAAATTACGATTTTCTCAAAACTGATGAAATTTACTGCGTCCCCCCCTTGTGAAATTTTCAGGAATAGCTAAAATTAAGATTTTCTCAAAACTGATGAAATTTACTGCGTCCCCCCCCCTTGTGAAATTTTCAGGAATAGCTAAAATTAAGATTTTCTCAAAACTGATGAAATTTACTGCGTCCCCCCCTTGTGAAATTTTCAGGAATAGCTAAAATTAAGATTTTCTCAAAACTGATGAAATTTACTGCGTCCCCCTGTAACAACCGCTTGTGGTTGTTATGTTCTATTTAATCTAAATCTGTAATTACGGTTGGAAATCCCAACAAGGTTGCATGTTTATCCACTGCGCTGCATAAAATCTCTTCCACTACACGTCATTCTTTCTTTGGCTTAATTTGTAATAGAAAATATATTTTTTTTTTTTGGTAGAGTGTACCATTTAGCATTTTATACTTCTCCGTATTTTGGTCGGTTACTCGATTCGTTTTATCATTTTTTTGTTTGATGGTATGTAATGACGTGTAGTGGTTGGTGTGTTGCTTCATCTGTTTTGTTTTGGTTAGCGCGTGGATTTTCCATGTAAATGGAATGTTCCAGTGATTAAATTAAATAGTGTTGGTGTGTGCGAATCGATTTTGGGTGATGTCGTATGTGTACGTCATCCGAAATCTATCGGTCGGGTTATATTTTATTTTTTTTGATTGTTAATTTTTGGGTGGGGGAAAAAATTTTTTTTGTACGGTCGCGTCGAATGTTTTTGGGATAGTCTAGTTTTGAATTTGAGAGAAGTAAGACAACCAAGTGAGGAGTTTAGGTCCGTTAAGTTTTTTTTGTGAAAATTATGAAGATAATCTTTGGATTAAGTGTTCAATTTTTGATTTAAGTTTTTCGTGTGGAAATTATATAAGTATATATATAAAAAAAAAAAAAAAACTTTAGTTTTATCAGATTCTCTTGTATGATCTGCTTAAATTTTTTTTTGTGATGTTTATTTAACTAGTAAATAAAATAAAGAAGATAAAGAAAAATAAAAAGAAACAATACATATAATTTTCTTGTGTATAAAATACGGATATATGTATATATATAAAAACTTTATCTTTATCAGATTCTCTGCTTTTATGATCTGATTAAATTTTTGTGATGTGTATCGAACTAGAAAAGTAAACCATATTATAGAAGAAAAATTTTGTTTAATAAATAATTTCAATCTATTGATCATCGACCTTGTATTATTTGTTTCATGGTTGGGCTGATTATTTCGTTTTGGTGATTTTTGATTGAGTAAAACGGATCGTATAATATTCAAGTGGAAAAAAAAAAAAAAAAATTATAACAATATTACACAAATTTTTATGTTAATTGGGTCACGTAAATTTTTCTGAGGAATTGTATTGTATGGCTTGTGAATTTGCCAGTGAACTTTGTGACATTTCGTCGGTGTAAATTGAGCCGAATACAGTATTTTCTAATACGGAGCTCAGAATAACCAATATCCAGGCCGTTATAACTGTATTGCAATGGTATTTAATGACGTTCAAAGTGATTTATCTTCAATCATATATACTCCGTTGAAGATTAGTGCTAATTGTTCTTACTAAACACCCAACCTAATAAAACATAGAGCCAGGTGAAGTGGGTGTGAATTGGGTTTGTGGCAGCAACTCCGCCGAACGGAGTGGGGTTCGCGATTGAAGGGGTGCTGTGTTCCTGCGTCGGCGCTGTTGTAGCTGTTATTGTGGGTCGGTCGGGCCTAGGATTTGGTGTTTGTTCAGGTAAGGTGTCACCGGACAAAAATATATAATAAGTCAGGGACACCGCGTGTTTTTTTTTTGTATTGGAAAATTTTGTGAGCCAAACTTGGTTTTCTTCGTTTTATTATTATATTTTTGTTATATATATATATAAATTTTTATTTTTTGCGGGTTTACAGGTTCCGGGTGGCGTCACATGCGACACCCCACAAAATCGATTCGCACCACGTTTTCTTTTGTAATTTTTGATAACGGTTCATTTTTCTTTTAAATTTCTTTTCATTTCATTTTTTTTCTTTTGTCTGATTTGATCTTCATCCGGTAATTACAGATTTTTTTTATGAGTTTATGGTTACATTTGATTTAAAAGTGATGTGTGTGTAAATAGTTCTGTGTGATCGCGTGAGGATGGGCGGCCTTATGCTGACCTAGGCCTTGAGCAGGGTCGCCGGAGTGGCACCGGCGTCCTTGCTGAACGCAAACCCATTTTATGATTATCTACCACTGTGGTCGTGGCACAGTAGAATAATTTTCTTGTCCCCTTCGTTTTATCTCTATGCGGTTTTCAAGCATAGTAATATGTCTGGTAACCCCCACGCCTAGCGGCGAGCTTCAGCCAGTGCAATACCGCAACCAGACCTCTATTGCTATGTTCTGTTTAACAAAATCCCTTTTGGGGGATTTTGTTACAGTGGCGCCCAAACCTTCGGCTAATTTTTTTTTTGCATTTTCGTCTTTAATGTCACAATTTTTTTTTCAGCTTACTTGTTGTGAGTACCACGTGCAAAGTCCAACGCTTGCGTTGTTTGAGCTTGCACGGGTGCTCACATCAACGTTTTCTGCCCGATCAACATTCAAATCTGCATTGCAACCAGCGTAAGCTGTTTGATTGCATGCAGATGAGAATGTTGATCCCTATTCTCAGCTCGTCTGATGAATGGGCTTACCATTTCTGCCATGTGGCATTGATTGTGGTTAAGCTCATTCTTCTTTCGTTCTGAGTTTAGTCTTATTAAATTTTTAGAGTCTTCGTACCTTTTAATTAACGTAATTTTCTATTTCAGTCCGACTACCTTCATGGGGAGGGATCACAGCATGTTCTAACCTTTGGTTATTTGATCTTGCTGGATCGTTCGTCATGTTGGTTCCATGTGTCATGGGTGTTGGGATCGCGAACTTGTTGTTTCCACCAATGTGGTGTTGATTGGACAGTTCGTGATCGCAGTACTCATTGGCACATCTTTAGTCAATTTCTACTTTCAGGTAAAATTTTATTTTTCAATTTTTTTTTTCAATCCAAATTAAACTACTGGGACCACAGTGGTAATTTTTATTTTTTTTATTATTATAGCGTTCACGCCTAGCTCAGCATGGGGTCGTGATCATCTCTCACGTGATCACATTTTTTGTTATTTTTTGATACAAGTAATACATTTTACTTATTTTTCCTTTTGCTTTTTCATTTTTGTGAAATTTTGTTTTTGATTATTGGTTGTTTTTCAGGTGGTTAATGGAGCAGCTAAAATACTGTTAATAATTTTGGTTAGTTCATTTTTTATATTGTAGTAATTCTATTTCGGTATTTTGATTTTTTTTTGTTTTTGTTTTGGGTTTATATTTGCTTGCGAATGAATTCCGGCAATAATAATCTACCGTGGGATAGACCGGCAAGTGCGGTTGTTCATACAGTGTTTGAGTCGAGTGAAAGTAGTGCTTTACCGCGGATAAGTCCTTGGGATAACCATAGTAATTTTCCAGCTCCTCAATCCTTCCGACTTGTTGATATCTACGTGGTTATTATAGTCATAATTTAAAAGTTCATTCTAATTTCATTATTTTATTAAATTATTTACTTTAATTTTTTTTTCGGTTTTGGTTAAGTTTTTTTTTTTGAAATTATTAAATTACTCATTCAATATAGTTAAAAAAAAAATTTTTATTATTCGATAATTTTTTTTTTGATCGGGAATCGGTTTCATTTTATTTAAATTAATTTTTCCGTAATTTTTGGTGTATATATATATATATACATATATATTATATATATATAAATTCACTCTATTTTCTTTTATAATTCTTTTTATTCATATTCATTTCATTAGTAAATTCAATAAACATAAATTTTTGTCCTTTAAATTATATTTGAAGTATTAATCAGCACTTTGGATTCCAATACATTACCTTGGGATAGACTGTCGAGTACGGATGAGAAATAAGGTTTTGAGTTGAGCGCTAGTTCAGTATTGACGCGAGTGGTCCATTGGATAGTAATTTGTTTCTCGCAGCTCCTCAAACAGCCCGGCTTGTGGATATCTACTTGGTCATAGTGAGTCTAATTTGAGATTGGTGCTTCAATGTATGTTTTCAATAAATTTCTTTAAATAATTAATTAATAATTTAAAATTTTTTTTTCTGCTTTAAATTAATTAATTCTATTTTGTTTTTCATATATATATATATATATCCAAATATTTTTATATTTAATTTTTTTTGGTGGGTAAAATTTTTTTTTGTAATCTCTTCAATTAAATAATTTGATTTTTTTGTGGTTGAAAGTGCCAGTATCGCTGGTCTTCATTTGGTATTCAGTTGTAGCTTTAAATTTTACTAACTTTTGGTTTAGGTAACTTTAATTATAACTATAATTTATTCAGTTTTCTATAAAGTAAATATAAGTTAGAAATTTTTTAAAATAATATTGTTAATTTACATTTGTCGAAAATTAACTCTCGTTAAATTTAAAATCACGTTTAAATTCCATTTTTGATTAAGTCATTTTTCTTTCTCGTTAAATTCGTTGTTGCGTGTTAAAATGGATATTTCACATCTTAAGGCTGATGAGATTGAAGTAGAATTTTTGCTTCGATCTATCCAACCCAATACTGAGGAAGCGTTGAATGAATTAAAGAAAGCTTTGGCCGCAGAGCTGGATGGCACCAGGGACAAACCGATTGAAATGCACAGTCGAGCTAAAAGGAAACCCAATGACGAAATCCTCACTTGTCAAAGCAAAGTGCAGAGCCTCCAACAAACCTTTATTGGTATTGAAAATCTAGATGGGGAAGATCAGGTTCGAACAGCTCAGCGTTTGCGGTCGCGGTTACTTCATGTACATGATCGTTTGGAAAGAGCTACTCAGTCTCCTACATATGGACAGCAGGCTCAAATTATTTTAGATATTTGTATTAAATTGCACACGGCGTTAGATCAGTATTTAACTGACCCTACTTTACTGGATCAATCTGTTGAGTCCGCTAAAGGTATTGATGGAGGTCAAGCGTTGGTATTTCAGGAGGTATATCCGGTAGAATCAAAACTGACCATCCCAGAAGTAGTGAGTAAATCCCAACCTAGTCCTGCGGGTAAGATTAGCAATTCGGTACTACATCCTTCAACCTCTAACACCATTACCACGGCAGATAATGCAGTTAACTCTAGTGATCCAGCCGAACTTTTAAAATCATTAATGCAACAAGTGCAATTTCTCACCAATCAGCTTTTAGTAAGACAGACTGCTCCAATTCCTTCGGGGGATAGCATTCCTGTAGTATCCGGGGTTAAAAGTTCTGTTGACGAACATCCTGGCAGTCGGTCTTTGCCAATGGATCCGGCTGTCGTAGCAGCGAATCAAAATCTTCAAAAATCAGCCCAAGTTCACTTTCCACCAGCACATACCTCTCAGGGAGGACTCGAACAGTTAAATGATTTCCTTGGTTTAACGTCTTCGCATTTGGAACCTGTCTCTAAAGAGCGTTCATCTCCGGAGCAGGCCACCCAACGTCCTAATTTTCAGTCAGCACCAGATGCTAGAGATCTTCATAATAGTACTTTGAATCCCGTGCCTTCAGCAATTCATAATCCACCTGTTCAGTTCAACTCCGATTTCAATAGACGTTCCTTATCTCGATGTGGGATTTCCTACACAGGTTCACCTTCTGGCATAACAGTGGACATGTTCCTTTTTCAGCTGGACTCTGTAGTGAAATCCAACAATCTATCACCTTCCTCTGTACTTCTGGATCTGCATCTTGTCCTGAAAGATGTGGCACTGCAGTGGTACTGGACCTACCGCAGGTATAATCCTTCAGCACCTTGGGATAGCCTCCGATTAGCCTTCCAAGAAAGATTTAAAGATAGGCGTACTCCCTACGAAATTCGTCGTATGGTTGAGTCTCGCAAACAGTTACCTAACGAATCATTCTTGGAGTTTTATCATCACATGTGGAATTTGGCCCTGCAGTGTCACACCCCTTACAGCGACGATGAATTCATACAACTACTGATGAACAATATGAAGCCTGTCCTTCAGTATCAACTTACTGATCGACACTTCTCACATATCAATGAGCTCATCAAAAGTTGTACTTCATGGGAGGATTCGCTAAAACGTTTTCGTTCTCCACCTGATTACTCGATGCACCCTCGTCGTAGTATCAATGAACTCGGTGTTGAGAGAATGTATGATTCAGAACCAATCGTTCCAATTTCTAATCCGTCAGTTCCATCCGCAGATACGTCAGGAACCGCATATCGCGTTCCATCCGGTGTTTTTGTTCCGACGTCCGAATCTGTGCAACATATTTCTGCTATCAGCCCTAGCCATTCTTATCGTGCTCCAATGGGAACGACTATTACAAATTCTAAGTCTTTTAAATCCCCTTCTACTTCAACTACACCCAATGTAACCAATACCTCTAGATCTGGCCGTAATTACATTTGCTATAATTGTTCTGATATAGGGCATGGTTTTCAAGACTGTCCTCGTCCTCACTTGGGTGCCTTTTGCTATCGTGGTGGTCTCAAAGGCACCATCTCAACAAATTGTGTTCGTTGTGCGGGAAACCAGACCAGTGGTTCATGGAGACCGGGGAACCAGGAACCACAGACCATCTCAACCCCAACCATAATTACCAAAGTAGAAGCAGTCAGCAATACCGACCCAGAGTTTCGGAAGAGACTGATGCCAGATGGAAAGAATCAGTCGAACCAGTGAAAGTTCGCGTTGAGTCCTTTGACTCCGCAATCTCTTCTGGATCTGGTTCAGCTGGTTCCGACCTAATGGTATCGGACTCTTGCTTGCCTGTTTCTCCACCTGAATGTCGAGTAAATTCCTTTTCCAAATTGGAACACTCCATTCCTTCAACTTCTTCATTTAACAATAGTTCTAATTTTTCTGATTCCGTTCCGTCTCTCCCCAACACTTTTGGGAAACTCATCTCAGCTCAGTTACTTCGCTCAAAAAAATACTGGGAGCAACGTCGGATTTTGCGATCCTTTGTTGTTTCTTCAGTACTCGGTTCTGAGACAAGCGATAAACGGCCTTATGCCGATATTCTTGTCAATGATGTTCCATACCGAGGTCTATTAGATAGTGGAGCGAATGTAAGTGTGTTGGGTTGTGGTTCTGAAAAGTTGTTGGCGGACAACAACCTTCATATTCATAATTTTCCTACTTCTATTCAGACTGCGAGTGGTCAACCTCAGAACGTCATTGGTTATATAAATGTTCAGATTAGCTTTAACTCTCAATCTCATTACATGCGCTTCTTTTTAGTACCTTCTTTAAAGCAATCTCTCTATTTAGGGATTGACTTTTGGAATAAATTCGGCATTACTTTGCAAATACCTGCGTTGAGTGAATTACCGGACTCCGCAGAACTATCTAAGTCTCCTGTTATACAAGAAAATGTGTCCAGTTTAAATTCTTCAAGTGACAATTCGGTTCTACATATTGATCTTAACTCTTCAGCTTTTCAGGACGATGAATATGTACAACAGATCAATCGAGTACAACAATTAAAAGATTGTGATCACAACTTCAAAATCCGTGATAATAAACTCTTGATCTTACCTTCCTACGCTTCTCGTTATACGTCCACTGATTTGTCTGAATGGAAGTTAGTAGTTCCGTTGTCCTTGACTGCAAACTTAATTGAACTGGCTCATTCTTCTCCTACTTCTGCTCATATGGGTATTAAAAAAACTGTAGAACGACTTCAGCGGCAATTTTTCTGGTTTGGTATGACTAAACAAATCAAACTTTTCATCTCTAATTGTTTACAATGCAAGATGAATAAGCCTGTAAATTTTAGCACTCAACCTTTGATGGGTTCTCAAACTGAGTCTACCAGACCTTTTGAAAAATTGTTCGTTGATTTCCTTGGACCTTTTCCTCGCTCCAAACGAGGTAATACCTGTATCGCTATAGTGTTGGATCATTATTCAAAGTTTGTTCTAGTCAAACCATTGCGTGAAGCTTCCGCCTCTTCTCTGTGTAGCTTTTTGGAAAATGAGGTGTTTTTACTTTTCTCTGTGCCTGCAGTGATTACTTCTGATAATGGTAAACAATTCATATCTAACTTATTTAAAGATCTCTTGAAAAAATATAATGTTGATCATATACGTACTCCTATTTACTCTCCTCAAAGCAACGCTTCTGAGAGAGTAAATCGGACGTTACTGTCTAGTATTCGTTCTTATCTTGATGATCATGCACATAATGAATGGGATTGCCATCTGTCTGAAATCACTGCGGCATTGCGAAATGTTAAACACGACGTCACGAATTTTTCTCCTCACTATTTGGTCTTCGGTCAACACATGTCATTAAACGGTTCAGATTATGCTTTACGTAAACTTTTATCTCCTCAGGATGATAACGAAATACATGTGTTGTCCAAATCTAATAGATTGAATCTTATTCGTGATCAAATAACTCATTACCTGAAAGTTGCACATGAGAAATCAGCGGTTCGATATAATTTGCGTAGTAAAACTAGGAATTTCCTGCCTGATCAACCTGTGTTTGTCCGATCCTTCGCACAAAGTAGTGCTCCTGATAGATTTTCTGCAAAGTTAGCTGCTAAGTTTATTCCTGCTTTTATCACTGATAAAATCGGAACAGTCTCTTATAATATCAGAAATCTTGATGGAAAACCTTTGGGAGTTTATCATGCCAAGGATATACGATTGTGACAAATTATTAGTGAAATTTTTTTTCTCCTTCCCTCTTACTTTCATGCCTGGCTTTGAGATCTTTTCTCGGGTGTGAGTCGTCCCCACGCTGTAACAACCGCTTGTGGTTGTTATGTTCTATTTAATCTAAATCTGTAATTACGGTTGGAAATCCCAACAAGGTTGCATGTTTATCCACTGCGCTGCATAAAATCTCTTCCACTACACGTCATTCTTTCTTTGGCTTAATTTGTAATAGAAAATATATTTTTTTTTTTTGGTAGAGTGTACCATTTAGCATTTTATACTTCTCCGTATTTTGGTCGGTTACTCGATTCGTTTTATCATTTTTTTGTTTGATGGTATGTAATGACGTGTAGTGGTTGGTGTGTTGCTTCATCTGTTTTGTTTTGGTTAGCGCGTGGATTTTCCATGTAAATGGAATGTTCCAGTGATTAAATTAAATAGTGTTGGTGTGTGCGAATCGATTTTGGGTGATGTCGTATGTGTACGTCATCCGAAATCTATCGGTCGGGTTATATTTTATTTTTTTTGATTGTTAATTTTTGGGTGGGGGAAAAATTTTTTTTTGTACGGTCGCGTCGAATGTTTTTGGGATAGTCTAGTTTTGAATTTGAGAGAAGTAAGACAACCAAGTGAGGAGTTTAGGTCCGTTAAGTTTTTTTTGTGAAAATTATGAAGATAATCTTTGGATTAAGTGTTCAATTTTTGATTTAAGTTTTTCGTGTGGAAATTATATAAGTATATATATAAAAAAAAAAAAAAAACTTTAGTTTTATCAGATTCTCTTGTATGATCTGCTTAAATTTTTTTTTGTGATGTTTATTTAACTAGTAAATAAAATAAAGAAGATAAAGAAAAATAAAAAGAAACAATACATATAATTTTCTTGTGTATAAAATACGGATATATGTATATATATAAAAACTTTATCTTTATCAGATTCTCTGCTTTTATGATCTGATTAAATTTTTGTGATGTGTATCGAACTAGAAAAGTAAACCATATTATAGAAGAAAAATTTTGTTTAATAAATAATTTCAATCTATTGATCATCGACCTTGTATTATTTGTTTCATGGTTGGGCTGATTATTTCGTTTTGGTGATTTTTGATTGAGTAAAACGGATCGTATAATATTCAAGTGGAAAAAAAAAAAAAAAAATTATAACAATATTACACAAATTTTTATGTTAATTGGGTCACGTAAATTTTTCTGAGGAATTGTATTGTATGGCTTGTGAATTTGCCAGTGAACTTTGTGACATTTCGTCGGTGTAAATTGAGCCGAATACAGTATTTTCTAATACGGAGCTCAGAATAACCAATATCCAGGCCGTTATAACTGTATTGCAATGGTATTTAATGACGTTCAAAGTGATTTATCTTCAATCATATAATATACTCCGTTGAAGATTAGTGCTAATTGTTCTTACTAAACACCCAACCTAATAAAACATAGAGCCAGGTGAAGTGGGTGTGAATTGGGTTTGTGGCAGCAACTCCGCCGAACGGAGTGGGGTTCGCGATTGAAGGGGTGCTGTGTTCCTGCGTCGGCGCTGTTGTAGCTGTTATTGTGGGTCGGTCGGGCCTAGGATTTGGTGTTTGTTCAGGTAAGGTGTCACCGGACAAAAATATATAATAAGTCAGGGACACCGCGTGTTTTTTTTTTGTATTGGAAAATTTTGTGAGCCAAACTTGGTTTTCTTCGTTTTATTATTATATTTTTGTTATATATATATATAAATTTTTATTTTTTGCGGGTTTACAGGTTCCGGGTGGCGTCACATGCGACACCCCACAAAATCGATTCGCACCACGTTTTCTTTTGTAATTTTTGATAACGGTTCATTTTTCTTTTAAATTTCTTTTCATTTCATTTTTTTTCTTTTGTCTGATTTGATCTTCATCCGGTAATTACAGATTTTTTTTATGAGTTTATGGTTACATTTGATTTAAAAGTGATGTGTGTGTAAATAGTTCTGTGTGATCGCGTGAGGATGGGCGGCCTTATGCTGACCTAGGCCTTGAGCAGGGTCGCCGGAGTGGCACCGGCGTCCTTGCTGAACGCAAACCCATTTTATGATTATCTACCACTGTGGTCGTGGCACAGTAGAATAATTTTCTTGTCCCCTTCGTTTTATCTCTATGCGGTTTTCAAGCATAGTAATATGTCTGGTAACCCCCACGCCTAGCGGCGAGCTTCAGCCAGTGCAATACCGCAACCAGACCTCTATTGCTATGTTCTGTTTAACAAAATCCCTTTTGGGGGATTTTGTTACACCCCCCTTGTGAAATTTTCAGGAATAGCTAAAATTAAGATTTTCTCAAAACTGATGAAATTTACTGCGTCCCCCCCTTGTGAAATTTTCAGGAATAGCTAAAATTACGATTTTCTCAAAACTGATGAAATTTACTGCGTCCCCCCCTTGTGAAATTTTCAGGAATAGCTAAAATTACGATTTTCTCAAAACTGATGAAATTTACTGCGTCCCCCCCTTGTGAAATTTTCAGGAATAGCTAAAATTAAGATTTTCTCAAAACTGATGATATTTACTGCGTCCCCCCCTTGTGAAATTTTCAGGAATAGCTAAAATTAAGATTTTCTCAAAACTGATGAAATTTACTGCGTCCCCCCCTTGTGAAATTTTCAGGAATAGCTAAAATTACGATTTTCTCAAAACTGATGAAATTTACTGCGTCCCCCCCTTGTGAAATTTTCAGGAATAGCTAAAATTAAGATTTTCTCAAAACTGATGAAATTTACTGCGTCCCCCCCTTGTGAAATTTTCAGGAATAGCTAAAATTAAGATTTTCTCAAAACTGATGAAATTTACTGCGTCCCCCCCTTGTGAAATTTTCAGGAATAGCTAAAATTAAGATTTTCTCAAAACTGATGAAATTTACTGCGTCCCCCCCTTGTGAAATTTTCAGGAATAGCTAAAATTACGATTTTCTCAAAACTGATGAAATTTACTGCGTCCCCCCCTTGTGAAATTTTCAGGAATAGCTAAAATTACGATTTTCTCAAAACTGATGAAATTTACTGCGTCCCCCCCTTGTGAAATTTTCAGGAATAGCTAAAATTAAGATTTTCTCAAAACTGATGAAATTTACTGCGTCCCCCCCTTGTGAAATTTTCAGGAATAGCTAAAATTAAGATTTTCTCAAAACTGATGAAATTTACTGCGTCCCCCCCCTTGTGAAATTTTCAGGAATAGCTAAAATTAAGATTTTCTCAAAACTGATGAAATTTACTGCGTCCCCCCCTTGTGAAATTTTCAGGAATAGCTAAAATTAGGATTTTCTCAAAACTGATGAAATTTACTGCGTCCCCCCCTTGTGAAATTTTCAGGAATAGCTAAAATTACGATTTTCTCAAAACTGATGAAATTTACTGCGTCCCCCCTTGTGAAATTTTCAGGAATAGCTAAAATTACGATTTTCTCAAAACTGATGAAATTTACTGCGTCCCCCCCTTGTGAAATTTTCAGGAATAGCTACAATTACGATTTTCTCAAAACTGATGAAATTTACTGCGTCCCCCCCTTGTGAAATTTTCAGGAATAGCTAAAATTAAGATTTTCTCAAAACTGATGAAATTTACTGCGTCCCCCCCTTGTGAAATTTTCAGGAATAGCTAAAATTAAGATTTTCTCAAAACTGATGAAATTTACTGCGTCCCCCCCTTGTGAAATTTTCAGGAATAGCTAAAATTAAGATTTTCTCAAAACTGATGAAATTTACTGCGTCCCCCCCTTGTGAAATTTTCAGGAATAGCTAAAATTAAGATTTTCTCAAAACTGATGAAATTTACTGCGTCCCCCCCTTGTGAAATTTTCAGGAATAGCTAAAATTAAGATTTTCTCAAAACTGATGAAATTTACTGCGTCCCCCCTTGTGAAATTTTCAGGAATAGCTAAAATTAAGATTTTCTCAAAACTGATGAAATTTACTGCGTCCCCCCCTTGTGAAATTTTCAGGAATAGCTAAAATTACGATTTTCTCAAAACTGATGAAATTTACTGCGTCCCCCCCTTGTGAAATTTTCAGGAATAGCTAAAATTACGATTTTCTCAAAACTGATGAAATTTACTGCGTCCCCCCCTTGTGAAATTTTCAGGAATAGCTAAAATTAAGATTTTCTCAAAACTGATGAAATTTACTGCGTCCCCCCCTTGTGAAATTTTCAGGAATAGCTAAAATTAAGATTTTCTCAAAACTGATGAAATTTACTGCGTCCCCCCCTTGTGAAATTTTCAGGAATAGCTAAAATTAAGATTTTCTCAAAACTGATGAAATTTACTGCGTCCCCCCCTTGTGAAATTTTCAGGAATAGCTAAAATTAAGATTTTCTCTGCGTCCCCCCCTTGTGAAATTTTCAGGAATAGCTAAAATTACGATTTTCTCAAAACTGATGAAATTTACTGCGTCCCCCCCTTGTGAAATTTTCAGGAATAGCTAAAATTACGATTTTCTCAAAACTGATGAAATTTACTGCGTCCCCCCCTTGTGAAATTTTCAGGAATAGCTAAAATTAAGATTTTCTCAAAACTGATGAAATTTACTGCGTCCCCCCCTTGTGAAATTTTCAGGAATAGCTAAAATTAAGATTTTCTCAAAACTGATGAAATTTACTGCGTCCCCCCCTTGTGAAATTTTCAGGAATAGCTAAAATTAAGATTTTCTCAAAACTGATGAAATTTACTGCGTCCCCCCCTTGTGAAATTTTCAGGAATAGCTAAAATTACGATTTTCTCAAAACTGATGAAATTTACTGCGTCCCCCCCTTGTGAAATTTTCAGGAATAGCTAAAATTACGATTTTCTCAAAACTGATTAAATTTACTGCGTCCCCCCCTTGTGAAATTTTCAGGAATAGCTACAATTACGATTTTCTCAAAACTGATGAAATTTACTGCGTCCCCCCCTTGTGAAATTTTCAGGAATAGCTAAAATTAAGATTTTCTCAAAACTGATGAAATTTACTGCGTCCCCCCCTTGTGAAATTTTCAGGAATAGCTAAAATTAAGATTTTCTCAAAACTGATGAAATTTACTGCGTCCCCCCCTTGTGAAATTTTCACGAATAGCTAAAATTAAGATTTTCTCTGCGTCCCCCCTTGTGAAATTTTCAGGAATAGCTAAAATTACGATTTTCTCAAAACTGATGAAATTTACTGCGTCCCCCCCTTGTGAAATTTTCAGGAATAGCTAAAATTACGATTTTCTCAAAACTGATGAAATTTACTGCGTCCCCCCCTTGTGAAATTTTCAGGAATAGCTAAAATTAAGATTTTCTCAAAACTGATGAAATTTACTGCGTCCCCCCCCTTGTGAAATTTTCAGGAATAGCTAAAATTAAGATTTTCTCAAAACTGATGAAATTTACTGCGTCCCCCCCTTGTGAAATTTTCAGGAATAGCTAAAATTAAGATTTTCTCAAAACTGATGAAATTTACTGCGTCCCCCCCTTGTGAAATTTTCAGGAATAGCTAAAATTACGATTTTCTCAAAACTGATGAAATTTACTGCGTCCCCCCTTGTGAAATTTTCAGGAATAGCTAAAATTACGATTTTCTCAAAACTGATGAAATTTACTGCGTCCCCCCCTTGTGAAATTTTCAGGAATAGCTAAAATTACGATTTTCTCAAAACTGATGAAATTTACTGCGTCCCCCCCTTGTGAAATTTTCAGGAATAGCTAAAATTACGATTTTCTCAAAACTGATGAAATTTACTGCGTCCCCCCCTTGTGAAATTTTCAGGAATAGCTAAAATTAAGATTTTCTCAAAACTGATGAAATTTACTGCGTCCCCCCCTTGTGAAATTTTCAGGAATAGCTAAAATTACGATTTTCTCAAAACTGATGAAATTTACTGCGTCCCCCCCTTGTGAAATTTTCAGGAATAGCTAAAATTACGATTTTCTCAAAACTGATGAAATTTACTGCGTCCCCCCCTTGTGAAATTTTCAGGAATAGCTAAAATTAAGATTTTCTCAAAACTGATGAAATTTACTGCGTCCCCCCCTTGTGAAATTTTCAGGAATAGCTAAAATTAAGATTTTCTCAAAACTGATGAAATTTACTGCGTCCCCCCCTTGTGAAATTTTCAGGAATAGCTAAAATTAAGATTTTCTCAAAACTGATGAAATTTACTGCGTCCCCCCCTTGTGAAATTTTCAGGAATAGCTAAAATTAAGATTTTCTCAAAACTGATGAAATTTACTGCGTCCCCCCCTTGTGAAATTTTCAGGAATAGCTAAAATTAAGATTTTCTCAAAACTGATGAAATTTACTGCGTCCCCCCCTTGTGAAATTTTCAGGAATAGCTAAAATTAAGATTTTCTCAAAACTGATGAAATTTACTGCGTCCCCCCCTTGTGAAATTTTCAGGAATAGCTAAAATTAAGATTTTCTCAAAACTGATGAAATTTACTGCGTCCCCCCCTTGTGAAATTTTCAGGAATAGCTAAAATTAAGATTTTCTCAAAACTGATGAAATTTACTGCGTCCCCCCCTTGTGAAATTTTCAGGAATAGCTAAAATTAAGATTTTCTCAAAACTGATGAAATTTACTGCGTCCCCCCCTTGTGAAATTTTCAGGAATAGCTACAATTACGATTTTCTCAAAACTGATGAAATTTACTGCGTCCCCCCCTTGTAAAATTTTCAGGAATAGCTACAATTACGATTTTCTCAAAACTGATGAAATTTACTGCGTCCCCCCCTTGTAAAATTTTCAGGAATAGCTACAATTACGATTTTCTCAAAACTGATGAAATTCTTACTGCGTCCCCCCCTTGTGAAATTTTCAGGAATAGCTAAAATTAAGATTTTCTCAAAACTGATGAAATTTACTGCGTCCCCCCCTTGTGAAATTTTCAGGAATAGCTAAAATTAAGATTTTCTCAAAACTGATGAAATTTACTGCGTCCCCCCCTTGTGAAATTTTCAGGAATAGCTAAAATTATGATTTTCTCAAAACTGATGAAATTTACTGCGTCCCCCCCTTGTGAAATTTTCAGGAATAGCTAAAATTAAGATTTTCTCAAAACTGATGAAATTTACTGCGTCCCCCCTTGTGAAATTTTCAGGAATAGCTAAAATTACGATTTTCTCAAAACTGATGAAATTTACTGCGTCCCCCCCTTGTGAAATTTTCAGGAATAGCTAAAATTACGATTTTCTCAAATTTGATGAAATTTACTGCGTCCTCAGGAATAGCTACAATTACGATTTTCTCAAAACTGATGAAATTTACTGCGTCCCCCCCTTGTGAAATTTTCAGGAATAGCTACAATTACGATTTCTCAAAACTGATGAAATTTACTGCGTCCCCCCTTGTGAAATTTTCAGGAATAGCTAAATTAAGATTTTCTCAAACTGATGAAATTTACTGCGTCCCCCCTTGTGAAATTTTCAGGAATAGCTAAAATTAAGATTTTCTCAAAACTGATGAAATTTACTGCGTCCCCCCCTTGTGAAATTTTCAGGAATAGCTAAAATTAAGATTTTCTCAAAACTGATGAAATTTACTGCGTCCCCCCCTTGTGAAATTTTCAGGAATAGCTAAATTAAGATTTTCTCAAAACTGATGAAATTTACTGCGTCCCCCCCTTGTGAAATTTTCAGGAATAGCTAAAATTAAGATTTTCTCAAAACTGATGAAATTTACTGCGTCCCCCCCTTGTGAAATTTTCAGGAATAGCTAAAATTACGATTTTCTCAAAACTGATGAAATTTACTGCGTCCCCCCCTTGTGAAATTTTCAGGAATAGCTAAAATTAAGATTTTCTCAAAACTGATGAAATTTACTGCGTCCCCCCCTTGTGAAATTTTCAGGAATAGCTAAAATTACGATTTTCTCAAACTGATGAAATTTACTGCGTCCCCCCCTTGTGAAATTTTCAGGAATAGCTAAAATTACGATTTTCTCAAAACTGATGAAATTTACTGCGTCCCCCCCTTGTGAAATTTTCAGGAATAGCTACAATTACGATTTTCTCAAAACTGATGAAATTTACTGCGTCCCCCCTTGTGAAATTTTCAGGAATAGCTAAAATTAAGATTTTCTCAAAACTGATGAAATTTACTGCGTCCCCCCCTTGTGAAATTTTCAGGAATAGCTAAAATTAAGATTTCTCAAAACTGATGAAATTTACTGCGTCCCCCCCTTGTGAAATTTTCAGGAATAGCTAAAATTAAGATTTTCTCAAAACTGATGAAATTTACTGCGTCCCCCCCTTGTGAAATTTTCAGGAATAGCTAAAATTAAGATTTTCTCAAAACTGATGAAATTTACTGCGTCCCCCCTTGTGAAATTTTCAGGAATAGCTAAAATTACGATTTTCTCAAAACTGATGAAATTTACTGCGTCCCCCCTTGTGAAATTTTCAGGAATAGCTAAAATTACGATTTTCTCAAAACTGATGAAATTTACTGCGTCCCCCCCTTGTGAAATTTTCAGGAATAGCTAAAATTAAGATTTTCTCAAAACTGATGAAATTTACTGCGTCCCCCCTTGTGAAATTTTCAGGAATAGCTAAAATTAAGATTTTCTCAAAACTGATGAAATTTACTGCGTCCCCCCCTTGTGAAATTTTCAGGAATAGCTAAAATTAAGATTTTCTCAAAACTGATGAAATTTACTGCGTCCCCCCCTTGTGAAATTTTCAGGAATAGCTAAAATTAAGATTTTCTCAAAACTGATGAAATTTACTGCGTCCCCCCCTTGTGAAATTTTCAGGAATAGCTAAAATTACGATTTTCTCAAAACTGATGAAATTTACTGCGTCCCCCCCTTGTGAAATTTTCAGGAATAGCTAAAATTAAGATTTTCTCAAAACTGATGAAATTTACTGCGTCCCCCCCTTGTGAAATTTTCAGGAATAGCTAAAATTACGATTTTCTCAAAACTGATGAAATTTACTGCGTCCCCCCCTTGTGAAATTTTCAGGAATAGCTACAATTACGATTTTCTCAAAACTGATAAATTTACTGCGTCCCCCCCTTGTGAAATTTTCAGGAATAGCTAAAATTAAGATTTTCCCAAACTGATGAAATTTACTGCGTCCTAGAGGTGGAAAACTATCGACAATTTCAACTATCGATAGTTTCGATAGTAACATAAAAAACAATCGATAGAAAACTATCGGCACAAATTGAAAGACTATCGATATACTATCGATACTATCGGATAATATATTTATAAACTTTATTAAATTACATATAGGTTGACTACAACCAGAAACTATAAAGTCAAGGGAGGTTATTATAATCGGAAAGTTTTCCACTTTGTTTTAAAAGCAGCCAATCGTTTTTATGTAAGAAAATCAGCATCTCAACATTTTTGGCTTTCAGACCGTTTGGGATCGTTGATCACCAATAATTTGACTAGCATATAAAAGGAATGACAACAAGAAAAACAAGAAGAAATTATATCGCATAATAGCAAAACTCTCTTTTACGCATAAAATATCAATATCGACCTATTCAATTAAGACCATGAAAACGTCAGTTATCATAGTTTTAAAGGAATACGATTTTTGGACTCTACGATGTCGAATTCCTATGATGATAAAATCTTAAAGTATTATCTCTAAAATTGATAAGGTTATGACTGATTTTATATTCTTAAAATAATGCGTTTTTAACTAAAAATCCAGTTAAAAGAATTCAAAGTCACTTTATAATACTCTTCAGTATAAACGATACAATTAAAGTGATCCGCTTATTCCTAGCAGCGAAAAGAACTAATTAAACCTTTATACTGCTGACCTGAAAAAACAGTATTTTTCACTTATCATATTCTTACTTGGATAGGTCGATATATCGATAGTATACAAAAAGTATCGATTGTTTTCGATAGTACGAAACTATCGATATATCGATAGTACTATCGATAGATTTCCACCACTACTGCGTCCCCCCTTGTGAAATTTTCAGGAATAGCTAAAATTAAGATTTTCTCAAAACTGATGAAATTTACTGCGTCCCCCCCTTGTGAAATTTCAGGAATAGCTAAAATTAAGATTTTCTCAAAACTGATGAAATTTACTGCGTCCCCCCCTTGTGAAATTTTCAGGAATAGCTAAAATTAAGATTTTCTCAAAACTGATGAAATTTACTGCGTCCCCCTTGTGAAATTTTCAGGAATAGCTAAAATTAAGATTTTCTCAAAACTGATGAAATTTACTGCGTCCCCCCTTGTGAAATTTTCAGGAATAGCTAAATTAAGATTTTCTCAAAACTGATGAAATTTACTGCGTCCCCCCCTTGTGAAATTTTCAGGAATAGCTAAAATTAAGATTTTCTCAAAACTGATGAAATTTACTGCGTCCCCCCCTTGTGAAATTTTCAGGAATAGCTAAAATTAAGATTTTCTCAAAACTGATGAAATTTACTGCGTCCCCCCTTGTGAAATTTTCAGGATAGCTAAAATTAAGATTTTCTCAAAACTGATGAAATTTACTGCGTCCCCCCTTGTGAAATTTTCAGGAATAGCTAAAATTAAGATTTTCTCAAAACTGATGAAATTTACTGCGTCCCCCCCTTGTGAAATTTTCAGGAATAGCTAAAATTAAGATTTTCTCAAAACTGATGAAATTTACTGCGTCCCCCCCTTGTGAAATTTTCAGGAATAGCTAAAATTAAGATTTTCTCAAAACTGATGAAATTTACTGCGTCCCCCCCTTGTGAAATTTTCAGGAATAGCTAAAATTAAGATTTTCTCAAAACTGATGAAATTTACTGCGTCCCCCCTTGTGAAATTTTCAGGAATAGCTAAAATTAAGATTTTCTCAAAACTGATGAAATTTACTGCGTCCCCCCTTGTGAAATTTTCAGGAATAGCTAAAATTAAGATTTTCTCAAAACTGATGAAATTTACTGCGTCCCCCCTTGTGAAATTTTCAGGAATAGCTAAAATTACGATTTTCTCAAAACTGATGAAATTTACTGCGTCCCCCCCTTGTGAAATTTTCAGGAATAGCTAAAATTAAGATTTTCTCAAAACTGATGAAATTTACTGCGTCCCCCCCTTGTGAAATTTTCAGGAATAGCTAAAATTAAGATTTTCTCAAAACTGATGAAATTTACTGCGTCCCCCCTTGTGAAATTTTCAGGAATAGCTAAAATTACGATTTTCTCAAAATTGATGAAATTTACTGCGTCCCCCCCTTGTGAAATTTTCAGGAATAGCTAAAATTAAGATTTTCTCAAAACTGATGAAATTTACTGCGTCCCCCCCTTGTGAAATTTTCAGGAATAGCTAAAATTAAGATTTTCTCAAAACTGATGAAATTTACTGCGTCCCCCCCTTGTGAAATTTTCAGGAATAGCTAAAATTAAGATTTTCTCAAAACTGATGAAATTTACTGCGTCCCCCCTTGTGAAATTTTCAGGAATAGCTAAAATTAAGATTTTCTCAAAACTGATGAAATTTACTGCGTCCCCCCCTTGTGAAATTTTCAGGAATAGGTAAAATTAAGATTTTCTCAAAACTGATGAAATTACTGCGTCCCCCCCTTGTGAAATTTTCAGGAATAGCTACAATTAAGATTTTCTCAAAACTGATGAAATTTACTGCGTCCCCCCCTTGTGAAATTTTCAGGAATAGCTAAAATTAAGATTTTCTCAAACTGATGAAATTTACTGCGTCCCCCCCTTGTGAAATTTTCAGGATAGCTAAAATTAAGATTTTCTCAAAACTGATGAAATTTACTGCGTCCCCCCTTGTGAAATTTTCAGGAATAGCTAAAATTAAGATTTTCTCAAAACTGATGAAATTTACTGCGTCCCCCCCTTGTGAAATTTTCAGGAATAGCTAAAATTACGATTTTCTCAAAACTGATGAAATTTACTGCGTCCCCCCCTTGTGAAATTTTCAGGAATAGCTAAAATTAAGATTTTCTCAAAACTGATGAAATTTACTGCGTCCCCCCCTTGTGAAATTTTCAGGAATAGCTAAAATTAAGATTTTCTCAAAACTGATGAAATTTACTGCGTCCCCCCCTTGTGAAATTTTCAGGAATAGCTAAAATTACGATTTTCTCAAAACTGATGAAATTTACTGCGTCCCCCCCTTGTGAAATTTCAGGAATAGCTAAAATTAAGATTTTCTCAAAACTGATGAAATTTACTGCGTCCCCCCCTTGTGAAATTTTCAGGAATAGCTAAAATTAAGATTTTCTCAAAACTGATGAAATTTACTGCGTCCCCCCTTGTGAAATTTTCAGGAATAGCTAAAATTAAGATTTTCTCAAAACTGATGAAATTTACTGCGTCCCCCCCTTGTGAAATTTTCAGGAATAGCTAAAATTACGATTTTCTCAAAACTGATGAAATTTACTGCGTCCCCCCTTGTGAAATTTTCAGGAATAGCTAAAATTAAGATTTTCTCAAAACTGATGAAATTTACTGCGTCCCCCCCTTGTGAAATTTTCAGGAATAGCTAAAATTAAGATTTTCTCAAAACTGATGAAATTTACTGCGTCCCCCCCTTGTGAAATTTTCAGGAATAGCTAAAATTAAGATTTTCTCAAAACTGATGAAATTTACTGCGTCCCCCCCTTGTGAAATTTCAGGAATAGCTAAAATTAAGATTTTCTCAAAACTGATGAAATTTACTGCGTCCCCCCCTTGTGAAATTTTCAGGAATAGCTAAAATTAAGATTTCTCAAAACTGATGAAATTTACTGCGTCCCCCCCTTGTGAAATTTTCAGGAATAGCTAAAATTAGATTTTCTCAAAACTGATGAAATTTACTGCGTCCCCCCCTTGTGAAATTTTCAGGAATAGCTAAAATTAAGATTTTCTCAAAACTGATGAAATTTACTGCGTCCCCCCCTTGTGAAATTTTCAGGAATAGCTAAAATTAAGATTTTCTCAAAACTGATGAAATTTACTGCGTCCCCCCTTGTGAAATTTTCAGGAATAGCTAAAATTACGATTTTCTCAAAACTGATGAAATTTACTGCGTCCCCCCCTTGTGAAATTTTCAGGAATAGCTAAAATTAAGATTTTCTCAAAACTGATGAAATTTACTGCGTCCCCCCCTTGTGAAATTTTCAGGAATAGCTAAAATTAAGATTTTCTCAAAATTGATGAAATTTACTGCGTCCCCCCCTTGTGAAATTTTCAGAATAGCTACAATTACGATTTTCTCAAAACTGATGAAATTTACTGCGTCCCCCCCTTGTGAAATTTTCAGGAATAGCTAAAATTAAGATTTTCTCAAAACTGATGAAATTTACTGCGTCCCCCCTTGTGAAATTTTCAGGAATAGCTAAAATGAAGATTTTCTCAAAACTGATGAAATTTACTGCGTCCCCCCCTTGTGAAATTTTCAGGAATAGCTAAAATTAAGATTTTCTCAAAACTGATGAAATTTACTGCGTCCCCCCTTGTGAAATTTTCAGGAATAGCTAAAATTAAGATTTTCTCAAAACTGATGAAATTTACTGCGTCCTCCCTTGTGAAATTTTCAGGAATAGCTAAAATTACGATTTTCTCAAAACTGATGAAATTTACTGCGTCCCCCCCTTGTGAAATTTTCAGGAATAGCTAAAATTAAGATTTTCTCAAAACTGATGAAATTTACTGCGTCCCCCCCTTGTGAAATTTTCAGGAATAGCTAAAATTAAGATTTTCTCAAACTGATGAAATTTACTGCGTCCCCCCTTGTGAAATTTTCAGGAATAGCTAAAATTAAGATTTTCTCAAAACTGATGAAATTTACTGCGTCCCCCCCTTGTGAAATTTTCAGGAATAGCTAAAATTAAGATTTTCTCAAAACTGATGAAATTTACTGCGTCCCCCCCCCCCTTGTGAAATTTTCAGGAATAGCTAAAATTAAGATTTTCTCAAAACTGATGAAATTTACTGCGTCCCCCCTTGTGAAATTTTCAGGAATAGCTAAAATTATCATAAGATTTTCTCAAAACTGATGAAATTTACTGCGGCCCCCCCTTGTGAAATTTTCAGGAATAGCTAAAATTACGATTTTCTCAAAATTGATGAAATTTACTGCGTCCCCCCCTTGTGAAATTTTCAGGAATAGCTAAAATTACGATTTTCTCAAAACTAATGAAATTTACTGCGTCCCCCCCTTGTGAAATTTTCAGGAATAGCTAAAATTACGATTTTCTCAAAACTGATGAAATTTACTGCGTCCCCCCTTGTGAAATTTTCAGGAATAGCTAAAATTAAGATTTTCTCAAAACTGATGAAATTTACTGCGTCCCCCCCTTGTGAAATTTTCAGGAATAGCTAAAATTAAGATTTTCTCAAAACTGATGAAATTTACTGCGTCCCCCCCTTGTGAAATTTTCAGGAATAGCTAAAATTAAGATTTTCTCAAAACTGATGAAATTTACTGCGTCCCCCCTTGTGAAATTTTCAGGAATAGCTAAAATTAAGATTTTCTCAAAACTGATGAAATTTACTGCGTCCCCCCTACCCCTTGTGAAATTTTCAGGAATAGCTAAAATTAAGATTTTCTCAAAACTGATGAAATTTACTGCGTCCCCCCTTGTGAAATTTTCAGGAATAGCTAAAATTATCATAAGATTTTCTCAAAACTGATGAAATTTACTGCGTCCCCCCCTTGTGAAATTTTCAGGAATAGCTAAAATTACGATTTTCTCAAAATTGATGAAATTTACTGCGTCCCCCCCTTGTGAAATTTTCAGGAATAGCTAAAATTACGATTTTCTCAGAAACTGATGAAATTTACTGCGTCCCCCCCTTGTGAAATTTTCAGGAATAGCTAAAATTACGATTTTCTCAAAACTGATGAAATTTACTGCGTCCCCCCCTTGTGAAATTTTCAGGAATAGCTAAAATTAAGATTTTCTCAAAACTGATGAAATTTACTGCGTCCCCCCCTTGTGAAATTTTCAGGAATAGCTAAAATTAAGATTTTCTCAAAACTGATGAAATTTACTGCGTCCCCCCCTTGTGAAAATTTTCAGGAATAGCTAAAATTAAGATTTTCTCAAAACTGATGAAATTTACTGCGTCCCCCCCTTGTGAAATTTCAGGAATAGCTAAAATTAAGATTTTCTCAAAACTGATGAAATTTACTGCGTCCCCCCTTGTGAAATTTTCAGGAATAGCTAAAATTAAGATTTTCTCAAAACTGATGATATTTACTGCGTCCCCCCCTTGTGAAATTTTCAGAATAGCTAAAATTAAGATTTTCTCAAAACTGATGAAATTTACTGCGTCCCCCCCTTGTGAAATTTTCAGGAATAGCTAAAATTAAGATTTTCTCAAAACTGATGAAATTTACTGCGTCCCCCCCTTGTGAAATTTCAGGAATAGCTAAAATTAAGATTTTCTCAAAACTGATGAAATTTACTGCGTCCCCCCCTTGTGAAATTTTCAGGAATAGCTAAAATTAGATTTTCTCAAAACTGATGAAATTTACTGCGTCCCCCCTTGTGAAATTTTCAGGAATAGCTAAAATTACGATTTTCTCAAAACTGATGAAATTTACTGCGTCCCCCCTTGTGAAATTTTCAGGAATAGCTAAAATTAGATTTTCTCAAAACTGATGAAATTTACTGCGTCCCCCCCTTGTGAAATTTTCAGGAATAGCTAAAATTAAGATTTCTCAAAACTGATGAAATTTACTGCGTCCCCCCTTGTGAAATTTTCAGGAATAGCTAAAATTAAGATTTTCTCAAAACTGATGAAATTTACTGCGTCCCCCCCTTGTGAAATTTTCAGGAATAGCTAAAATTAGATTTTCTCAAAACTGATGAAATTTACTGCGTCCCCCCCCTTGTGAAATTTTCAGGAATAGCTACAATTAAGCTTTCTCAAAACTGATGAAATTTACTGCGTCCCCCCCCTTGTGAAATTTTCAGGAATAGCTAAATAAGATTTTCTCAAAACTGATGAAATTTACTGCGTCCCCCCCCTTGTGAAATTTTCAGGAATAGCTAAAATTACGATTTTCTCAAAACTGATGAAATTTACTGCGTCCCCCCCTTGTGAAATTTTCAGGAATAGCTAAAATTAAGATTTTCTCAAAACTGATGAAATTTACTGCGTCCCCCCCTTGTGAAATTTCAGGAATAGCTAAAATTAAGATTTTCTCAAAACTGATGAAATTTACTGCGTCCCCCCCTTGTGAAATTTCAGGAATAGCTAAAATTACGGATTTTCTCAAAACTGATGAAATTTACTGCGTCCCCCCCTTGTGAAATTTTCAGGAATAGCTAAAATTTAAGATTTTCTCAAACTGATGAAATTTACTGCGTCCCCCCCTTGTGAAATTTTCAGGAATAGCTAAAATTAAGATTTTCTCAAAACTGATGAAATTTACTGCGTCCCCCCCTTGTGAAATTTTCAGGAATAGCTAAAATTAAGATTTTCTCAAAACTGATGAAATTTACTGCGTCCCCCCCTTGTGAAATTTTCAGGAATAGCTAAAATTAAGATTTTCTCAAAACTGATGAAATTTACTGCGTCCCCCCTTGTGAAATTTTCAGGAATAGCTAAAATAAAGATTTTCTCAAAACTGATGAAATTTACTGCGTCCCCCCCTTGTGAAATTTTCAGGAATAGCTAAAATTACGATTTTCCTCAAAACTGATGAAATTTACTGCGTCCCCCCCTTGTGAAATTTTCAGGAATAGCTAAAATTAAGATTTTCTCAAAACTGATGAAATTTACTGCGTCCCCCCCCTTGTGAAATTTTCAGGAATAGCTAAAATTAAGATTTTCTCAAAACTGATGAAATTTACTGCGTCCCCCCCCTTGTGAAATTTTCAGGAATAGCTAAAATTAAGATTTTCTCAAAACTGATGAAATTACTGCGTCCCCCCTTGTGAAATTTTCAGGAATAGCTAAATTAAGATTTTTCAAAACTGATGAAATTTACTGCGTCCCCCCTTGTGAAATTTTCAGGAATAGCTAAAATTAAGATTTTCTCAAAACTGATGAAATTTACTGCGTCCCCCCCTTGTGAAATTTTCAGGAATAGCTAAAATTAAGATTTTCTCAAAACTGATGAAATTTACTGCGTCCCCCCTTGTGAAATTTTCAGGAATAGCTAAAATAAGATTTTCTCAAAACTGATGAAATTTACTGCGTCCCCCCTTGTGAAATTTTCAGGAATAGCTAAAATTAAGATTTTCTCAAAACTGATGAAATTTACTGCGTCCCCCCCTTGTGAAATTTTCAGGAATAGCTAAAATTAAGATTTTCTCAAAACTGATGAAATTTACTGCGTCCCCCCCTTGTGAAATTTTCAGGAATAGCTAAAATTACGATTTTCTCAAAACTGATGAAATTTACTGCGTCCCCCCCTTGTGAAATTTTCAGGAATAGCTAACATTACGATTTTCTCCCCTTGTGAAATTTTCAGGAATAGCTAAAATTACGATTTTCTCAAAACTGATGAAATTTACTGCGTCCCCCCTTGTGAATTTTCAGGAATAGCTAAAATAAAGATTTTCTCAAAACTGATGAAATTTACTGCGTCCCCCCTTGTGAAATTTCAGGAATAGCTAAAATTAAGATTTTCTCAAAACTGATGAAATTTACTGCGTCCCCCCTTGTGAAATTTTCAGGAATAGCTAAAATTAAGATTTTCTCAAAACTGATGAAATTTACTGCGTCCCCCCCTTGTGAAATTTTCAGGAATAGCTAAAATTAAGATTTTTCTCAAAACTGATGAACTTTACTGCGTCCCCCCCTTGTGAAATTGTCAGGAATAGCTAAAATTACGATTTTCTCAAAATGATGAAATTTACTGCGTCCCCCCCTT
The DNA here is from genome assembly GCA_963556165.1 of Tipula helvola. Taxonomy (NCBI): domain Eukaryota; kingdom Metazoa; phylum Arthropoda; class Insecta; order Diptera; family Tipulidae; genus Tipula; species Tipula helvola. The sequence continues at coordinate 97,065,574 of OY744482.1, forward strand.
GTGAAATTTTCAGGAATAGCTACAATTACGATTTTCTCAAAACTGATGAAATTTACTGCGTCCCCCTCTTGTGAAATTTTCAGGAATAGCTAAAATTAAGATTTTCTCAAAACTGATGAAATTTACTGCGTCCCCCCCCCTTGTGAAATTTTCAGGAATAGCTAAAATTAAGATTTCTCAAAACTGATGAAATTTACTGCGTCCCCCCCTTGTGAAATTTTCAGGAATAGCTAAAATTAAGATTTTCTCAAAACTGATGAAATTTACTGCGTCCCCCCCTTGTGAAATTTTCAGGAATAGCTAAAATTAAGATTTTCTCAAAACTGATGAAATTTACTGCGTCCCCCCCTTGTGAAATTTTCTGGAATAGCTAAAATTAAGATTTTCTCAAAACTGATGAAATTTACTGCGTCCCCCCCTTGTGAAATTTTCAGGAATAGCTAAATTAAGATTTTCTCAAAACTGATGAAATTTACTGCGTCCCCCCCTTGTGAAATTTTCAGGAATAGCTAAAATTACAATTTTCTCAAACTGATGAAATTTACTGCGTCCCCCCCTTGTGAAATTTTCAGGAATAGCTAAATTAAGATTTTCTCAAAACTGATGAAATTTACTGCGTCCCCCCCTTGTGAAATTTTCAGGAATAGCTAAAATTAAGATTTTCTCAAAACTGATGAAATTTACTGCGTCCCCCCCTTGTGAAATTTTCAGGAATAGCTAAAATTACGATTTTCTCAAAACTGATGAAATTTACTGCGTCCCCCCCTTGTGAAATTTTCAGGAATAGCTAAAATTAAGATTTTCTCAAAACTGATGAAATTTACTGCGTCCCCCCCTTGTGAAATTTTCAGGAATAGCTAAAATTAAGATTTTCTCAAAACTGATGAAATTTACTGCGTCCCCCCCTTGTGAAATTTTCAGGAATAGCTAAAATTAAGATTTTCTCAAAACTGATGAAATTTACTGCGTCCCCCCCTTGTGAAATTTTCAGGAATAGCTAAAATTACGATTTTTCTCAAAATTGATGAAATTTACTGCGTCTCCCCCTTGTGAAATTTTCAGGAATAGCTACAATTACGATTTTCTCAAAACTGATGAAATTTACTGCGCCCCCCCTTGTGAAATTTTCAGGAATAGCTAAAATTAAGATTTTCTCAAAACTGATGAAATTTACTGCGTCCCCCCCTTGTGAAATTTTCAGGAATAGCTAAAAATTAAGATTTTCTCAAAACTGATGAAATTTACTGCGTCCCCCCCTTGTGAAATTTTCAGGAATAGCTAAAATTAAGATTTTCTCAAACTGATGAAATTTACTGCGTCCCCCCCTTGTGAAATTTTCAGGAATAGCTAAAATTAGATTTTCTCAAACTGATGAAATTTACTGCGTCCCCCCCTTGTGAAATTTTCAGGAATAGCTAAAATTACGATTTTCTCAAAACTGATGAAATTTACTGCGTCCCCCCCTTGTGAAATTTTCAGGAATAGCTAAAATTAAGATTTTCTCAAACTGATGAAATTTACTGCGTCCCCCCTTGTGAAATTTTCAGGAATAGCTAAAATTAAGATTTTCTCAAAACTGATGAAATTTACTGCGTCCCCCCCTTGTGAAATTTTCAGGAATAGCTAAAATTAAGATTTTCTCAAAACTGATGAAATTTACTGCGTCCCCCCCTTGTGAAATTTTCCAGGAATAGCTAAAATTAAGATTTTCTCAAAAACTGATGAATTTACTGCGTCCCCCCCTTGTGAAATTTTCAGGAATAGCTAAAATTAAGATTTTCTCAAAACTGATGAAATTTACTGCGTCCCCCCCTTGTGAAATTTCAGGAATAGCTAAAATTACGATTTCTCAAAACTGATGAAATTTACTGCGTCCCCCCCTTGTGAAATTTTCAGGATAGCTAAAATTAAGATTTCTCAAAACTGATGAAATTTACTGCGTCCCCCCCTTGTGAAATTTTCAGGAATAGCTAAAATTAAGATTTTCTCAAAACTGATGAAATTTACTGCGTCCCCTCCTTGTGAATTTTCAGGAATAGCTAAAATTAAGATTTCTCAAAACTGATGAAAGTTACTGCGTCCCCCCCTGTGAAATTTTCAGGAATAGCTAAAATTAAGATTTTCTCAAACTGATGAAATTTACTGCGTCCCCCCTTGTGAAATTTTCAGGAATAGCTAAAATTAAGATTTTCTCAAAACTGATGAAATTTACTGCGTCCCCCCCTTGTGAAATTTCAGAAATAGCTAAAATTAAGATTTTCTCAAAACTGATGAAATTTACTGCGTCCCCCCTTGTGAAATTTTCAGGAATAGCTAAAATTAAGATTTTCTCAAAACTGATGAAATTTACTGCGTCCCCCCCTTGTGAAATTTTCAGGAATAGCTAAAATTAAGATTTTCTCAAAACTGATGAAATTTACTGCGTCCCCCCCTTGTGAAATTTTCAGGAATAGCTAAAATTAAGATTTTCTCAAAACTGATGAAATTTACTGCGTCCCCCCCTTGTGAAATTTTCAGGAATAGCTAAAATTAAGATTTTCTCAAAACTGATGAAATTTACTGCGTCCCCCCCTTGTGAAATTTTCAGGAATAGCTAAAATTAAGATTTTCTCAAAACTGATGAAATTTACTGCGTCCCCCCCCTTGTGAAATTTTCAGGAATAGCTAAAATTAAGATTTTCTCAAAACTGATGAAATTTACTGCGTCCCCCCCTTGTGAAATTTTCAGGAATAGCTAAAATTAAGATTTTCTCAAAACTGATGAAATTTACTGCGTCCCCCCTTGTGAAATTTTCAGGAATAGCTAAATTAAGATTTTCTCAAAACTGATGAAATTTACTGCGTCCCCCCCCTTGTGAAATTTTCAGGAATAGCTAAAATTAAGATTTTCTCAAAACTGATGAAATTTACTGCGTCCCCCCTTGTGAAATTTTCAGAATAGCTAAAATTAAGATTTTCTCAAAACTGATGAAATTTACTGCGTCCCCCCCTTGTGAAATTTTCAGGAATAGCTAAAATTAAGATTTTCTCAAAACTGATGAAATTTACTGCGTCCCCCCCTTGTGAAATTTTCAGGAATAGCTAAAATTAAGATTTTCTCAAAACTGATGAAATTTACTGCGTCCCCCCCCTTGTGAAATTTTCAGGAATAGCTAAAATTAAGATTTTCTCAAAACTGATGAAATTTACTGCGTCCCCCCTTGTGAAATTTTCAGGAATAGCTAAAATTAAGATTTTCTCAAAACTGATGAAATTTACTGCGTCCCCCCTTGTGAAATTTTCAGGAATAGCTAAAATTAAGATTTTCTCAAAACTGATGAAATTTACTGCGTCCCCCCCTTGTGAAATTTCAGGAATAGCTAAAATTAAGATTTTCTCAAAACTGATGAAATTTACTGCGTCCCCCCCTTGTGAAATTTTCAGGAATAGCTAAAATTAAGATTTTTCTCAAAACTGATGAAATTTACTGCGTCCCCCCCTTGTGAAATTTTCAGGAATAGCTAAAATTAAGATTTTCTCAAAACTGATGAAATTTACTGCGTCCCCCCCTTGTGAAATTTTCAGGAATAGCTAAAATTAAGATTTTCTCAAACTGATGAAATTTACTGCGTCCCCCCCTGTGAAATTTTCAGGAATAGCTAAATTAAGATTTTCTCAAAACTGATGAAATTTACTGCGTCCCCCCCTTGTGAAATTTTCAGGAATAGCTAAAATTACGATTTTCTCAAAATTGATGAAATTTACTGCGTCCCCCCCTTGTGAAATTTTCAGGAATAGCTAAAATTAAGATTTTCTCAAAACTGATGAAATTTACTGCGTCCCCCCCTTGTGAAATTTTCAGGAATAGCTAAAATTAAGATTTTCTCAAAACTGATGAAATTTACTGCGTCCCCCCCTTGTGAAATTTTCAGGAATAGCTAAAATTAAGATTTTCTCAAAACTGATGAAATTTACTGCGTCCCCCCCTTGTGAAATTTTCAGGAATAGCTAAAATTAAGATTTTCTCAAAACTGATGAATTTACTGCGTCCCCCCCTTGTGAAATTTTCAGGAATAGCTACAATTAAGATTTTCTCAAAACTGATGAAATTTACTGCGTCCCCCCCTTGTGAAATTTTCAGGAATAGCTAAAATTAGATTTCTCAAAACTGATGAAATTTACTGCGTCCCCCCCCCTTGTGAAATTTTCAGGAATAGCTAAAATTAAGATTTTCTCAAAACTGATGAAATTTACTGCGTCACCCCCCTTGTGAAATTTTCAGGAATAGCTAAAATTAAGATTTTCTCAAAACTGATGAAATTTACTGCGTCCCCCCCTTGTGAAATTTTCAGGAATAGCTAAAATTACGATTTTCTCAAAACTGATGAAATTTACTGCGTCCCCCCCTTGTGAAATTTTCAGGAATAGCTAAAATTAAGATTTTCTCAAACTGATGAAATTTACTGCGTCCCCCCCTTGTGAAATTTCAGGAATAGCTAAAATTAAGATTTTCTCAAAACTGATGAAATTTACTGCGTCCCCACCTTGTGAAATTTTCAGGAATAGCTAAAATTACGATTTTCTCAAACTGATGAAATTTACTGCGTCCCCCCCTTGTGAAATTTTCAGGAATAGCTAAAATTAAGATTTTCTCAAAACTGATGAAATTTACTGCGTCCCCCCCTTGTGAAATTTTCAGGAATAGCTAAAATTAAGATTTTCTCAAACTGATGAAATTTACTGCGTCCCCCCCTTGTGAAATTTTCAGGAATAGCTAAAATTAAGATTTTCTCAAAACTGATGAAATTTACTGCGTCCCCCCCTTGTGAAATTTTCAGGATAGCTAAATTAAGATTTTCTCAAAACTGATGAAATTTACTGCGTCCCCCCCTTGTGAAATTTTCAGGAATAGCTAAATTACGATTTTCTCAAAACTGATGAAATTTACTGCGTCCCCCCCTTGTGAAATTTTCAGGAATAGCTAAAATTAAGATTTTCTCAAAACTGATGAAATTTACTGCGTCCCCCCCCTTGTGAAATTTTCAGGAATAGCTAAAATTAAGATTTTCTCAAAACTGATGAAATTTACTGCGTCCCCCCCTTGTGAAATTTCAGGAATAGCTAAAATTAAGATTTTCTCAAAACTGATGAAATTTACTGCGTCCCCCCTTGTGAAATTTTCAGGAATAGCTAAAATTAAGATTTTCTCAAAACTGATGAAATTTACTGCGTCCCCCCCTTGTGAAATTTCAGGAATAGCTAAAATTAAGATTTTCTCAAAACTGATGAAATTACTGCGTCCCCCCTTGTGAAATTTTCAGGAATAGCTAAAATTAAGATTTTCTCAAAACTGATGAAATTTACTGCGTCCCCCCCCTTGTGAAATTTTCAGGAATAGCTAAAATTAAGATTTTCTCAAAACTGATGAAATTTACTGCGTCCCCCCCTTGTGAAATTTTCAGAATAGCTAAAATTAGATTTTCTCAAAACTGATGAAATTTACTGCGTCCCCCCCCTTGTGAAATTTTCAGGAATAGCTAAAATTACGATTTTCTCAAAACTGATGAAATTTACTGCGTCCCCCCTTGTGAAATTTTCAGGAATAGCTAAAATTAAGATTTTCTCAAAACTGATGAAATTTACTGCGTCCCCCCTTGTGAAATTTTCAGGAATAGCTAAAATTAAGATTTTCTCAAATTGATGAAATTTACTGCGTCCCCCCCTTGTGAAATTTTCAGGAATAGCTACAATTACGATTTTCTCAAAACTGATGAAATTTACTGCGTCCCCCCCTTGTGAAATTTTCAGGAATAGCTAAAATTAAGATTTTCTCAAAACTGATGAAATTTACTGCGTCCCCCCCTTGTGAAATTTTCAGGAATAGCTAAAATGAAGATTTTCTCAAAACTGATGAAATTTACTGCGTCCCCCCCTTGTGAAATTTTCAGGAATAGCTAAAATTAAGATTTTCTCAAAACTGATGAAATTTACTGCGTCCCCCCCCTTGTGAAATTTTCAGGAATAGCTAAAATTAAGATTTTCTCAAATTGATGAAATTTACTGCGTCCCCCCCTTGTGAAATTTTCAGGAATAGCTACAATTACGATTTTCTCAAAACTGATGAAATTTACTGCGTCCCCCCCTTGTGAAATTTTCAGGAATAGCTAAAATTAAGATTTTCTCAAACTGATGAAATTTACTGCGTCCCCCCTTGTGAAATTTTCAGGAATAGCTAAAATAAGATTTTCTCAAAACTGATGAAATTTACTGCGTCCCTCCCTTGTGAAATTTTCAGGAATAGCTAAAATTACGATTTTCTCAAAATGATGAAATTTACTGCGTCCCCCCCCTTGTGAAATTTTCAGGAATAGCTAAAATTAAGATTTTCTCAAAACTGATGAAATTTACTGCGTCCCCCCCTTGTGAATTTTCAGGAATAGCTAAAATTAAGATTTTCTCAAAACTGATGAAATTTACTGCGTCCCCCCCTTGTGAAATTTTCAGGAATAGCTAAAATTAAGATTTTCTCAAACTGATGAAATTTACTGCGTCCCCCCCTTGTGAAATTTTCAGGAATAGCTAAAATGAAGATTTTCTCAAACTGATGAAATTTACTGCGTCCCCCCCTTGTGAAATTTTCAGGAATAGCTAAAATTAAGATTTCTCAAAACTGATGAAATTTACTGCGTCCCCCCCCTTGTGAAATTTTCAGAATAGCTAAAATTAAGATTTTCTCAAAATTGATGAAATTTACTGCGTCCCCCCCTTGTGAAATTTTCAGGAATAGCTACAATTACGATTTTCTCAAAACTGATGAAATTTACTGCGTCCCCCCCTTGTGAAATTTTCAGGAATAGCTAAAATTAAGATTTTCTCAAAACTGATGAAATTACTGCGTCCCCCCTTGTGAAATTTTCAGGAATAGCTAAAATTAAGATTTTCTCAAAACTGATGAAATTTACTGCGTCCCTCCCTTGTGAAATTTTCAGGAATAGCTAAATTACGATTTTCTCAAAACTGATGAAATTTACTGCGTCCCCCCCCTTGTGAAATTTTCAG
>OY744482.1:97072811-97149077 GCA_963556165.1 Tipula helvola
GATCCGAATGACCGTTGGCATGACGATTACCAGGTCTCAACGCCTATTGATAGAGGTATCAATAATCGAAATCGAAGCAAAATTACAGATTTTCAATTTTTCTGGCTCTGAATTTGTGGGCTATAGTTTCAGTTGATTTTCAATAAAATTGAATTTTCTGCGAAATGTGTAGAAATATTCAAGCGATCCGAATGACCGTTGGCATGACGATTACAGGTCTCAACGCCTATTGATAGAGGTATCAATAATCGAAATCGGAGCAAAATTACAGATTTTCAATTTTTCTGGCTCTGAATTTGTGGGCTATAGTTCAGTTGATTTTCAATAAAATTGAATTTTCTGCGAAATGTGTAGAAATATTCAAGCGATCCGAATGACCGTTGGCATGACGATTACAGGTCTCAACGCCTATTGATTAAGGTATCAATCATCGAAATCGGAGCAAAATTGCAGATTTTCGATTTTTCTGGCTCTGAATTTGTGGGCTATAGTTCAGTTGATTTTCAATAAAATTGAATTTTCTGCGAAATGTGTAGAAATATTCAAGCGATCCGAATGACCATTGGCATGACGATTACAGGTCTCAACGCCTATTGATAGAGGTATCAATAATCGAAATCGGAGCAAAATTACAGATTTTCGATTTTTCTGGCTCTGAATTTGTGGGCTATAGTTCAGTTGATTTTCAATAAAATTGAATTTTCTGCGAAATGTGTAGAAATATTCAAGCGATCCGAATGACCGTTGGCATGACGATTACAGGTCTCAACGCCTATTGATAGAGGTATCAATAATCGAAATCGGAGCAAAATTACAGATTTTCAATTTTTTCTGGCTCTGAATTTGTGGGCTATAGTTCAGTTGATTTTCAATAAAATTGAATTTTCTGCGAAATGTGTAGAAATATTCAAGCGATCCGAATGACCGTTGGCATGACGATTACAGGTCTCAACGCCTATTGATAGAGGTATCAATAATCGAAATCGGAGCAAAATTACAGATTTTCAATTTTTCTGGCTCTGAATTTGTGGGCTATAGTTCAGTTGATTTTCAATAAAATTGAATTTTCTGCGAAATGTGTAGAAAATATTCAAGCGATCCGAATGACCGTTGGCATGACGATTACAGGTCTCAACGCCTATTGATAGAGGTATCAATAATCGAAATCGGAGCAAAATTACAGATTTTCAATTTTTCTGGCTCTGAATTTGTGGGCTATAGTTCAGTTGATTTTCAATAAAATTGAATTTTCTGCGAAATGTGTAGAAATATTCAAGTGATCCGAATGACCGTTGGCATGACGATTACAGGTCTCAACGCCTATTGATAGAGGTATCAATAATCGAAATCGGAGCAAAATTACAGATTTTCAATTTTTCTGGCTCTGAATTTGTGGGCTATAGTTCAGTTGATTTTCAATAAAATTGAATTTTCTGCGAAATGTGTAGAAATATTCAAGCGATCCGAATGACCGTTGGCATGACGATTACAGGTCTCAACGCCTATTGATTAAGGTATCAATCATCGAAATCGGAGCAAAATTGCAGATTTTCGATTTTTCTGGCTCTGAATTTGTGGGCTATAGTTCAGTTGATTTTCAATAAAATTGAATTTTCTGCGAAATGTGTAGAAATATTCAAGCGATCCGAATGACCATTGGCATGACGATTACAGGTCTCAACGCCTATTGATAGAGGTATCAATAATCGAAATCGGAGCAAAATTACAGATTTTTCGATTTTTCTGGCTCTGAATTTGTGGGCTATAGTTCAGTTGATTTTCAATAAAATTGAATTTTCTGCGAAATGTGTAGAAATATTCAAGCGATCCGAATGACCGTTGGCATGACGATTACAGGTCTCAACGCCTATTGATTAAGGTATCAATCATCGAAATCGGAGCAAAATTGCAGATTTTCGATTTTTCTGGCTCTGAATTTGTGGGCTATAGTTCAGTTGATTTTCAATAAAATTGAATTTTCTGCGAAATGTGTAGAAATATTCAAGCGATCCGAATGACCATTGGCATGACGATTACAGGTCTCAACGCCTATTGATAGAGGTATCAATAATCGAAATCGGAGCAAAATTACAGATTTTCGATTTTTTCTGGCTCTGAATTTGTGGGCTATAGTTCAGTTGATTTTCAATAAAATTGAATTTTCTGCGAAATGTGTAGAAATATTCAAGCGATCCGAATGACCGTTGGCATGACGATTACAGGTCTCAACGCCTATTGATAGAGGTATCAATAATCGAAATCGGAGCAAAAATTACAGATTTTCAATTTTTCTGGCTCTGAATTTGTGGGCTATAGTTCAGTTGATTTTCAATAAAATTGAATTTTCTGCGAAATGTGTAGAAATATTCAAGCGATCCGAATGACCGTTGGCATGACGATTACAGGTCTCAACGCCTATTGATAGAGGTATCAATAATCGAAATCGGAGCAAAAATTACAGATTTTCAATTTTTCTGGCTCTGAATTTGTGGGCTATAGTTCAGTTGATTTTCAATAAAATTGAATTTTCTGCGAAATGTGTAGAAATATTCAAGCGATCCGAATGACCGTTGGCATGACGATTACAGGTCTCAACGCCTATTGATAGAGGTATCAATAATCGAAATCGGAGCAAAATTACAGATTTTCAATTTTTTCTGGCTCTGAATTTGTGGGCTATAGTTCAGTTGATTTTCAATAAAATTGAATTTTCTGCGAAATGTGTAGAAATATTCAAGTGATCCGAATGACCGTTGGCATGACGATTACAGGTCTCAACGCCTATTGATAGAGGTATCAATAATCGAAATCGGAGCAAAATTACAGATTTTCAATTTTTCTGGCTCTGAATTTGTGGGCTATAGTTCAGTTGATTTTCAATAAAATTGAATTTTCTGCGAAATGTGTAGAAATATTCAAGCGATCCGAATGACCGTTGGCATGACGATTACAGGTCTCAACGCCTATTGATTAAGGTATCAATCATCGAAATCGGAGCAAAATTGCAGATTTTCGATTTTTCTGGCTCTGAATTTGTGGGCTATAGTTCAGTTGATTTTCAATAAAATTGAATTTTCTGCGAAATGTGTAGAAATATTCAAGCGATCCGAATGACCATTGGCATGACGATTACAGGTCTCAACGCCTATTGATAGAGGTATCAATAATCGAAATCGGAGCAAAATTACAGATTTTCGATTTTTCTGGCTCTGAATTTGTGGGCTATAGTTCAGTTGATTTTCAATAAAATTGAATTTTCTGCGAAATGTGTAGAAATATTCAAGCGATCCGAATGACCGTTGGCATGACGATTACAGGTCTCAACGCCTATTGATAGAGGTATCAATAATCGAAATCGGAGCAAAATTACAGATTTTCAATTTTTCTGGCTCTGAATTTGTGGGCTATAGTTCAGTTGATTTTCAATAAAATTGAATTTTCTGCGAAATGTGTAGAAATATTGAAGCGATCCGAATGACCGTTGGCATGACGATTACAGGTCTCAACGCCTATTGATAGAGGTATCAATCATCGAAATCGGAGCAAAATTGCAGATTTTCGATTTTTCTGGCTCTGAATTTGTGGGCTATAGTTCAGTTGAATTTCAATAAAATTGAATTTTCTGCGAAATGTGTAGAAATATTCAAGCGATCCGAATGACCGTTGGCATGACGATTACAGGTCTCAACGCCTATTGATTAAGGTATCAATCATCGAAATCGGAGCAAAATTGCAGATTTTCGATTTTTCTGGCTCTGAATTTGTGGGCTATAGTTCAGTTGATTTTCCAATAAAATTGAATTTTCTGCGAAATGTGTAGAAATATTCAAGCGATCCGAATGACCGTTGGCATGACGATTACAGGTCTCAACGCCTATTGATTAAGGTATCTATCATCGAAATCGGAGCAAAATTGCAGATTTTCGATTTTTCTGGCTCTGAATTTGTGGGCTATAGTTCAGTTGATTTTTCAATAAAATTGAATTTTCTGCGAAATGTGTAGAAATATTCAAGTGATCCGAATGACCGTTGGCATGACGATTACAGGTCTCAACGCCTATTGATAGAGGTATCAATAATCGAAATCGGAGCAAAATTACAGATTTTCAATTTTTCTGGCTCTGAATTTGTGGGCTATAGTTCAGTTGATTTTCAATAAAATTGAATTTTCTGCGAAATGTGTAGAAATATTCAAGCGATCCGAATGACCGTTGGCATGACGATTACAGGTCTCAACGCCTATTGATAGAGGCAGGGCCTTTCAGAGCTAGCAGGGGGCCTGGGCCAAATTATTAAAATGGGGCCCCATAAAAATAAAATAAAACAATCTTAAGTTTATATCACATGAATTCATTTTAGTATTTATTAGAATTTATTAGAAATTATTAGATTGAAGCTTTTCTCGCTTTATTATTAGAAAATTCTCTAATGATTTGCTCAAAATTAATTTTTCTTGCCATGTCGTGGTTAATGTTTAACATTGCAATGCCAATCCATTTAACCGTTGTTCTGCCATTGTTGAGCGATGAAATTTTTTTATTCTTTTAAGAATACTGAAACTCCTCTCGGCTGAAGACACAGATGCAGGGATACTTAATATATATATTCTTAAGACAATGATAAGATTCGGAAATAAACCAGCTAAGTTTTACTGAGAATATTTTCTAATAAATTTGTTGGTGTCGGATCTGCATTGAAATTAGCTTCATACATTTTTTTAAGGAATTTTACCTCATCTAGTATCTCGTTTGATAACTCACTCGTGTATTTTGAATGCAAACGGTTTACTGCAGCTTCAATTTTTTCATCAATCAAATTTGAAAATGACCAAAGAAAACCGAAAAGATTGCAGATATTTTGTAAAGATTGAAATTGTCTTTGTAAGCCAGCTATTACGGAATTAACTATTACGTTAAACACATTTATCCTGTAGTATTTTTCAGCATCCGATTGTGTCCGTACCGTTCTATTAATGACAAAATCACATGTAACTCCATATTCACGTGCTTTAGCTTTTGCTTTCGCAAATATTTCATTCCACATTCCGCTTAAATTGCGAAATCTCATTACTAGACTTTCAATATTATTTTGCTCAATATCAAGTGTAGCATTTTGAGCTTCAATTACCAAATTTGTCTGATGCAAATCTGTCAAAATTTCGAGCCATATGATAGAAAGCAAAACACATTCAAATTTATTTAAATATTTCTCAATTGAGTGTAATTCAACGATTGCGTGTGGTGGTAAATTAAAGGAATGCATTTCATGTAAAGCATCTCGAATAGATAATAGATTTTTGGCTATTGGTTTTACTGCATCTATTCTAGCAGACCATCTAGTTTTGGAAATCGAATGAAGAGACATACGGATATGTTTCTTTAAAACCTCCCATCTCCGCGGACTACTGCTAAAAAAATTATACATTTGTTGTATAACTCCAAAAAATTGTACAGCTTCTTTACACGATTCAGCTGAATCAACTCCAACAAGATTTAATGTGTGGTTCCCACAGCTGGAAAAAATACAATTAGGATTACGCTTCGTAAGAATGGCTTGCACACCGTTTAGCTTGCCAGCCATATTTGCACCATTATCATATGCTCGGGCAATACATAAATTATAATTTAATTCCATATCCGACAAAATTTCAAGAATTCTGGCAGCAATTTCTTCTCCGGTTTTTCCAGAGAATGAATCGAAGCAAATAAAACGCTCTTCAATGTCAAATTTTAAATTGTCACACATCTTGTTCTTGTTATAAAGACAAAATACTATCGAAGATCAAGCGCAAATGAGAAATCTATAGTAACAAAAAATTCGGGGGCCCCTAAAAATCGGGGGCCCGTGCCGTATGGCCCGGCTGGCCCACCCTCTGATTGGCCCTGGATAGAGGTATCAATAATCGAAATCGGAGCAAAATTACAGATTTTCAATTTTTCTGGCTCTGAATTTGTGGGCTATAGTTCAGTTGATTTTCAATAAAATTGAATTTTCTGCGAAATGTGTAGAAATATTCAAGCGATCCGAATGACCGTTGGCATGACGATTACAGGTCTCAACGCCTATTGATAGAGGTATCAATAATCGAAATCGGAGCAAAATTACAGATTTTCAATTTTTCTGGCTCTGAATTTGTGGGCTATAGTTCAGTTGATTTTCAATAAAATTGAATTTTCTGCGAAATGTGTAGAAATATTGAAGCGATCCGAATGACCGTTGGCATGACGATTACAGGTCTCAACGCCTATTGATAGAGGTATCAATCATCGAAATCGGAGCAAAATTGCAGATTTTCGATTTTTCTGGCTCTGAATTTGTGGGCTATAGTTCAGTTGAATTTCAATAAAATTGAATTTTCTGCGAAATGTGTAGAAATATTCAAGCGATCCGAATGACCGTTGGCATGACGATTACAGGTCTCAACGCCTATTGATTAAGGTATCAATCATCGAAATCGGAGCAAAATTGCAGATTTTCGATTTTTCTGGCTCTGAATTTGTGGGCTATAGTTCAGTTGATTTTCAATAAAATTGAATTTTCTGCGAAATGTGTAGAAATATTCAAGCGATCCGAATGACCGTTGGCATGACGATTACAGGTCTCAACGCCTATTGATTAAGGTATCAATCATCGAAATCGGAGCAAAATTGCAGATTTTCGATTTTTCTGGCTCTGAATTTGTGGGCTATAGTTCAGTTGATTTTCAATAAAATTGAATTTTCTGCGAAATGTGTAGAAATATTCAAGTGATCCGAATGACCGTTGGCATGACGATTACAGGTCTCAACGCCTATTGATAGAGGTATCAATAATCGAAATCGGAGCAAAATTACAGATTTTCAATTTTTCTGGCTCTGAATTTGTGGGCTATAGTTCAGTTGATTTTCAATAAAATTGAATTTTCTGCGAAATGTGTAGAAATATTCAAGCGATCCGAATGACCGTTGGCATGACGATTACAGGTCTCAACGCCTATTGATAGAGGTATCAATAATCGAAATCGGAGCAAAATTACAGATTTTCAATTTTTCTGGCTCTGAATTTGTGGGCTATAGTTCAGTTGATTTTCAATAAAATTGAATTTTCTGCGAAATGTGTAGAAATATTCAAGTGATCCGAATGACCGTTGGCATGACGATTACAGGTCTCAACGCCTATTGATAGAGGTATCAATAATCGAAATCGGAGCAAAATTACAGATTTTCAATTTTTCTGGCTCTGAATTTGTGGGCTATAGTTCAGTTGATTTTCAATAAAATTGAATTTTCTGCGAAATGTGTAGAAATATTCAAGCGATCCGAATGACCGTTGGCATGACGATTACAGGTCTCAACGCCTATTGATAGAGGTATCAATAATCGAAATCGGAGCAAAATTACAGATTTTCAATTTTTCTGGCTCTGAATTTGTGGGCTATAGTTCAGTTGATTTTCAATAAAATTGAATTTTCTGCGAAATGTGTAGAAATATTCAAGCGATCCGAATGACCGTTGGCATGACGATTACAGGTCTCAACGCCTATTGATAGAGGTATCAATAATCGAAATCGGAGCAAAATTACAGATTTTCAATTTTTCTGGCTCTGAATTTGTGGGCTATAGTTCAGTTGATTTTCAATAAAATTGAATTTTCTGCGAAATGTGTAGAAATATTCAAGTGATCCGAATGACCGTTGGCATGACGATTACAGGTCTCAACGCCTATTGATAGAGGTATCAATAATCGAAATCGGAGCAAAATTACAGATTTTCAATTTTTCTGGCTCTGAATTTGTGGGCTATAGTTCAGTTGATTTTCAATAAAATTGAATTTTCTGCGAAATGTGTAGAAATATTCAAGTGATCCGAATGACCGTTGGCATGACGATTACAGGTCTCAACGCCTATTGATAGAGGTATCAATAATCGAAATCGGAGCAAAATTACAGATTTTCAATTTTTCTGGCTCTGAATTTGTGGGCTATAGTTCAGTTGATTTTCAATAAAATTGAATTTTCTGCGAAATGTGTAGAAATATTCAAGCGATCCGAATGACCGTTGGCATGACGATTACAGGTCTCAACGCCTATTGATAGAGGTATCAATAATCGAAATCGGAGCAAAATTACAGATTTTCAATTTTTCTGGCTCTGAATTTGTGGGCTATAGTTCAGTTGATTTTCAATAAAATTGAATTTTCTGCGAAATGTGTAGAAATATTCAAGCGATCCGAATGACCGTTGGCATGACGATTACAGGTCTCAACGCCTATTGATTAAGGTATCAATCATCGAAATCGGAGCAAAATTGCAGATTTTCGATTTTTCTGGCTCTGAATTTGTGGGCTATAGTTCAGTTGATTTTCAATAAAATTGAATTTTCTGCGAAATGTGTAGAAATATTCAAGCGATCCGAATGACCGTTGGCATGACGATTACAGGTCTCAACGCCTATTGATAGAGGTATCAATCATCGAAATCGGAGCAAAATTGCAGATTTTCGATTTTTCTGGCTCTGAATTTGTGGGCTATAGTTCAGTTGAATTTCAATAAAATTGAATTTTCTGCGAAATGTGTAGAAATATTCAAGCGATCCGAATGACCGTTGGCATGACGATTACAGGTCTCAACGCCTATTGATTAAGGTATCAATCATCGAAATCGGAGCAAAATTGCAGATTTTCGATTTTTCTGGCTCTGAATTTGTGGGCTATAGTTCAGTTGATTTTCAATAAAATTGAATTTTCTGCGAAATGTGTAGAAATATTCAAGCGATCCGAATGACCGTTGGCATGACGATTACAGGTCTCAACGCCTATTGATTAAGGTATCAATCATCGAAATCGGAGCAAAATTGCAGATTTTCGATTTTTCTGGCTCTGAATTTGTGGGCTATAGTTCAGTTGATTTTCAATAAAATTGAATTTTCTGCGAAATGTGTAGAAATATTGAAGCGATCCGAATGACCGTTGGCATGACGATTACAGGTCTCAACGCCTATTGATAGAGGTATCAATCATCGAAATCGGAGCAAAATTGCAGATTTTCGATTTTTCTGGCTCTGAATTTGTGGGCTATAGTTCAGTTGAATTTCAATAAAATTGAATTTTCTGCGAAATGTGTAGAAATATTCAAGTGATCCGAATGACCGTTGGCATGACGATTACAGGTCTCAACGCCTATTGATAGAGGTATCAATAATCGAAATCGGAGCAAAATTACAGATTTTCAATTTTTCTGGCTCTGAATTTGTGGGCTATAGTTCAGTTGATTTTCAATAAAATTGAATTTTCTGCGAAATGTGTAGAAATATTCAAGCGATCCGAATGACCGTTGGCATGACGATTACAGGTCTCAACGCCTATTGATAGAGGTATCAATAATCGAAATCGGAGCAAAATTACAGATTTTCAATTTTTCTGGCTCTGAATTTGTGGGCTATAGTTCAGTTGATTTTCAATAAAATTGAATTTTCTGCGAAATGTGTAGAAATATTCAAGCGATCCGAATGACCGTTGGCATGACGATTACAGGTCTCAACGCCTATTGATTAAGGTATCAATCATCGAAATCGGAGCAAAATTGCAGATTTTCGATTTTTCTGGCTCTGAATTTGTGGGCTATAGTTCAGTTGATTTTCAATAAAATTGAATTTTCTGCGAAATGTGTAGAAATATTCAAGCGATCCGAATGACCATTGGCATGACGATTACAGGTCTCAACGCCTATTGATAGAGGTATCAATAATCGAAATCGGAGCAAAATTACAGATTTTCGATTTTTCTGGCTCTGAATTTGTGGGCTATAGTTCAGTTGATTTTCAATAAAATTGAATTTTCTGCGAAATGTGTAGAAATATTCAAGCGATCCGAATGACCGTTGGCATGACGATTACAGGTCTCAACGCCTATTGATAGAGGTATCAATAATCGAAATCGGAGCAAAATTACAGATTTTCAATTTTTCTGGCTCTGAATTTGTGGGCTATAGTTCAGTTGATTTTCAATAAAATTGAATTTTCTGCGAAATGTGTAGAAATATTCAAGCGATCCGAATGACCGTTGGCATGACGATTACAGGTCTCAACGCCTATTGATAGAGGTATCAATAATCGAAATCGGAGCAAAATTACAGATTTTCAATTTTTCCGGCTCTGAATTTGTGGGCTATAGTTCAGTTGATTTTCAATAAAATTGAATTTTCTGCGAAATGTGTAGAAATATTCAAGCGATCCGAATGACCGTTGGCATGACGATTACAGGTCTCAACGCCTATTGATAGAGGTATCAATAATCGAAATCGGAGCAAAATTACAGATTTTCAATTTTTCTGGCTCTGAATTTGTGGGCTATAGTTCAGTTGATTTTCAATAAAATTGAATTTTCTGCGAAATGTGTAGAAATATTCAAGTGATCCGAATGACCGTTGGCATGACGATTACAGGTCTCAACGCCTATTGATAGAGGTATCAATAATCGAAATCGGAGCAAAATTACAGATTTTCAATTTTTCTGGCTCTGAATTTGTGGGCTATAGTTCAGTTGATTTTCAATAAAATTGAATTTTCTGCGAAATGTGTAGAAATATTCAAGCGATCCGAATGACCGTTGGCATGACGATTACAGGTCTCAACGCCTATTGATAGAGGTATCAATAATCGAAATCGGAGCAAAATTACAGATTTTCAATTTTTCTGGCTCTGAATTTGTGGGCTATAGTTCAGTTGATTTTCAATAAAATTGAATTTTCTGCGAAATGTGTAGAAATATTCAAGCGATCCGAATGACCGTTGGCATGACGATTACAGGTCTCAACGCCTATTGATTAAGGTATCAATCATCGAAATCGGAGCAAAATTGCAGATTTTCGATTTTTCTGGCTCTGAATTTGTGGGCTATAGTTCAGTTGATTTTCAATAAAATTGAATTTTCTGCGAAATGTGTAGAAATATTCAAGCGATCCGAATGACCGTTGGCATGACGATTACAGGTCTCAACGCCTATTGATAGAGGTATCAATCATCGAAATCGGAGCAAAATTGCAGATTTTCGATTTTTCTGGCTCTGAATTTGTGGGCTATAGTTCAGTTGAATTTCAATAAAATTGAATTTTCTGCGAAATGTGTAGAAATATTCAAGCGATCCGAATGACCGTTGGCATGACGATTACAGGTCTCAACGCCTATTGATTAAGGTATCAATCATCGAAATCGGAGCAAAATTGCAGATTTTCGATTTTTCTGGCTCTGAATTTGTGGGCTATAGTTCAGTTGATTTTCAATAAAATTGAATTTTCTTCGAAATGTGTAGAAATATTCAAGCGATCCGAATGACCGTTGGCATGACGATTACAGGTCTCAACGCCTATTGATTAAGGTATCAATCATCGAAATCGGAGCAAAATTGCAGATTTTCGATTTTTCTGGCTCTGAATTTGTGGGCTATAGTTCAGTTGATTTTCAATAAAATTGAATTTTCTGCGAAATGTGTAGAAATATTGAAGCGATCCGAATGACCGTTGGCATGACGATTACAGGTCTCAACGCCTATTGATAGAGGTATCAATCATCGAAATCGGAGCAAAATTGCAGATTTTCGATTTTTCTGGCTCTGAATTTGTGGGCTATAGTTCAGTTGAATTTCAATAAAATTGAATTTTCTGCGAAATGTGTAGAAATATTCAAGTGATCCGAATGACCGTTGGCATGACGATTACAGGTCTCAACGCCTATTGATAGAGGTATCAATAATCGAAATCGGAGCAAAATTACAGATTTTCAATTTTTCTGGCTCTGAATTTGTGGGCTATAGTTCAGTTGATTTTCAATAAAATTGAATTTTCTGCGAAATGTGTAGAAATATTCAAGCGATCCGAATGACCGTTGGCATGACGATTACAGGTCTCAACGCCTATTGATAGAGGTATCAATAATCGAAATCGGAGCAAAATTACAGATTTTCAATTTTTCTGGCTCTGAATTTGTGGGCTATAGTTCAGTTGATTTTCAATAAAATTGAATTTTCTGCGAAATGTGTAGAAATATTCAAGCGATCCGAATGACCGTTGGCATGACGATTACAGGTCTCAACGCCTATTGATTAAGGTATCAATCATCGAAATCGGAGCAAAATTGCAGATTTTTCGATTTTTCTGGCTCTGAATTTGTGGGCTATAGTTCAGTTGATTTTCAATAAAATTGAATTTTCTGCGAAATGTGTAGAAATATTCAAGCGATCCGAATGACCATTGGCATGACGATTACAGGTCTCAACGCCTATTGATAGAGGTATCAATAATCGAAATCGGAGCAAAATTACAGATTTTCGATTTTTCTGGCTCTGAATTTGTGGGCTATAGTTCAGTTGATTTTCAATAAAATTGAATTTTCTGCGAAATGTGTAGAAATATTCAAGCGATCCGAATGACCGTTGGCATGACGATTACAGGTCTCAACGCCTATTGATAGAGGTATCAATAATCGAAATCGGAGCAAAATTACAGATTTTCAATTTTTCTGGCTCTGAATTTGTGGGCTATAGTTCAGTTGATTTTCAATAAAATTGAATTTTCTGCGAAATGTGTAGAAATATTCAAGCGATCCGAATGACCGTTGGCATGACGATTACAGGTCTCAACGCCTATTGACAGAGGTATCAATAATCGAAATCGGAGCAAAATTACAGATTTTCAATTTTTCTGGCTCTGAATTTGTGGGCTATAGTTCAGTTGATTTTCAATAAAATTGAATTTTTCTGCGAAATGTGTAGAAATATTCAAGCGATCCGAATGACCGTTGGCATGACGATTACAGGTCTCAACGCCTATTGATAGAGGTATCAATAATCGAAATCGGAGCAAAATTACAGATTTTCAATTTTTCTGGCTCTGAATTTGTGGGCTATAGTTCAGTTGATTTTCAATAAAATTGAATTTTCTGCGAAATGTGTAGAAATATTCAAGTGATCCGAATGACCGTTGGCATGACGATTACAGGTCTCAACGCCTATTGATAGAGGTATCAATAATCGAAATCGGTGCAAAATTACAGATTTTCAATTTTTCTGGCTCTGAATTTGTGGGCTATAGTTCAGTTGATTTTCAATAAAATTGAATTTTCTGCGAAATGTGTAGAAATATTCAAGCGATCCGAATGACCGTTGGCATGACGATTACAGGTCTCAACGCCTATTGATAGAGGTATCAATAATCGAAATCGGAGCAAAATTACAGATTTTCAATTTTTCTGGCTCTGAATTTGTGGGCTATAGTTCAGTTGATTTTCAATAAAATTGAATTTTCTGCGAAATGTGTAGAAATATTCAAGCGATCCGAATGACCGTTGGCATGACGATTACAGGTCTCAACGCCTATTGATTAAGGTATCAATCATCGAAATCGGAGCAAAATTGCAGATTTTCGATTTTTCTGGCTCTGAATTTGTGGGCTATAGTTCAGTTGATTTTCAATAAAATTGAATTTTCTGCGAAATGTGTAGAAATATTCAAGCGATCCGAATGACCATTGGCATGACGATTACAGGTCTCAACGCCTATTGATAGAGGTATCAATAATCGAAATCGGAGCAAAATTACAGATTTTCGATTTTTCTGGCTCTGAATTTGTGGGCTATAGTTCAGTTGATTTTCAATAAAATTGAATTTTCTGCGAAATGTGTAGAAATATTCAAGCGATCCGAATGACCGTTGGCATGACGATTACAGGTCTCAACGCCTATTGATAGAGGTATCAATAATCGAAATCGGAGCATAATTGCAGATTTTCAATTTTTCTGGCTCTGAATTTGTGGGCTATAGTTCAGTTGATTTTCAATAAAATTGAATTTTCTGCGAAATGTGTAGAAATATTCAAGTGATCCGAATGACCGTTGGCATGACGATTACAGGTCTCAACGCCTATTGATAGAGGTATCAATCATCGAAATCGGAGCAAAATTGCAGATTTTCGATTTTTCTGGCTCTGAATTTGTGGGCTATAGTTCAGTTGAATTTCAATAAAATTGAATTTTCTGCGAAATGTGTAGAAATATTCAAGCGATCCGAATGACCGTTGGCATGATGATTACAGGTCTCAACGCCTATTGATTAAGGTATCAATCATCGAAATCGGAGCAAAATTGCAGATTTTCGATTTTTCTGGCTCTGAATTTGTGGGCTATAGTTCAGTTGATTTTCAATAAAATTGAATTTTCTGCGAAATGTGTAGAAATATTCAAGCGATCCGAATGACCGTTGGCATGACGATTACAGGTCTCAACGCCTATTGATTAAGGTATCAATCATCGAAATCGGAGCAAAATTGCAGATTTTCGATTTTTCTGGCTCTGAATTTGTGGGCTATAGTTCAGTTGATTTTCAATAAAATTGAATTTTCTGCGAAATGTGTAGAAATATTCAAGCGATCCGAATGACCGTTGGCATGACGATTACAGGTCTCAACGCCTATTGATTAAGGTATCAATCATCGAAATCGGAGCAAAATTGCAGATTTTCGATTTTTCTGGCTCTGAATTTGTGGGCTATAGTTCAGTTGATTTTCAATAAAATTGAATTTTCTGCGAAATGTGTAGAAATATTCAAGCGATCCGAATGACCGTTGGCATGACGATTACAGGTCTCAAACGCCTATTGATTAAGGTATCAATCATCGAAATCGGAGCAAAATTGCAGATTTTCGATTTTTCTGGCTCTGAATTGTGGGCTATAGTTCAGTTGAATTTCAATAAAATTGAATTTTCTGCGAAATGTGTAGAAATATTCAAGTGATCCGAATGACCGTTGGCATGACGATTACAGGTCTCAACGCCTATTGATAGAGGTATCAATAATCGAAATCGGAGCAAAATTACAGATTTCAATTTTTCTGGCTCTGAATTTGTGGGCTATAGTTCAGTTGATTTTCAATAAAATTGAATTTTCTGCGAAATGTGTAGAAATATTCAAGCGATCCGAATGACCGTTGGCATGACGATTACAGGTCTCAACGCCTATTGATAGAGGTATCAATAATCGAAATCGGAGCAAATTACAGATTTTCAATTTTTCTGGCTCTGAATTTGTGGGCTATAGTTCAGTTGATTTTCAATAAAATTGAATTTTCTGCGAAATGTGTAGAAATATTCAAGCGATCCGAATGACCGTTGGCATGACGATTACAGGTCTCAACGCCTATTGATTAAGGTATCAATCATCGAAATCGGAGCAAAATTGCAGATTTTCGATTTTTCTGGCTCTGAATTTGTGGGCTATAGTTCAGTTGATTTTCAATAAAATTGAATTTTCTGCGAAATGTGTAGAAATATTCAAGCGATCCGAATGACCATTGGCATGACGATTACAGGTCTCAACGCCTATTGATAGAGGTATCAATAATCGAAATCGGAGCAAAATTACAGATTTTCGATTTTTCTGGCTCTGAATTTGTGGGCTATAGTTCAGTTGATTTTCAATAAAATTGAATTTTCTGCGAAATGTGTAGAAATATTCAAGCGATCCGAATGACCGTTGGTATGACGATTACAGGTCTCAACGCCTATTGATAGAGGTATCAATAATCGAAATCGGAGCATAATTGCAGATTTTCAATTTTTCTGGCTCTGAATTTGTGGGCTATAGTTCAGTTGATTTTCAATAAAATTGAATTTTCTGCGAAATGTGTAGAAATATTCAAGTGATCCGAATGACCGTTGGCATGACGATTACAGGTCTCAACGCCTATTGATAGAGGTATCAATCATCGAAATCGGAGCAAAATTGCAGATTTTCGATTTTTCTGGCTCTGAATTTGTGGGCTATAGTTCAGTTGAATTTCAATATAATTGAATTTTCTGCGAAATGTGTAGAAATATTCAAGCGATCCGAATGACCGTTGGCATGACGATTACAGGTCTCAACGCCTATTGATTAAGGTATCAATCATCGAAATCGGAGCAAAATTGCAGATTTTCGATTTTTCTGGCTCTGAATTTGTGGGCTATAGTTCAGTTGATTTTCAATAAAATTGAATTTTCTGCGAAATGTGTAGAAATATTCAAGCGATCCGAATGACCGTTGGCATGACGATTACAGGTCTCAACGCCTATTGATAGAGGTATCAATCATCGAAATCGGAGCAAAATTGCAGATTTTCGATTTTTCTGGCTCTGAATTTGTGGGCTATAGTTCAGTTGATTTTCAATAAAATTGAATTTTCTGCGAAATGTGTAGAAATATTGAAGCGATCCGAATGACCGTTGGCATGACGATTACAGGTCTCAACGCCTATTGATAGAGGTATCAATAATCGAAATCGGAGCAAAATTGCAGATTTTCAATTTTTCTGGCTCTGAATTTGTGGGCTATAGTTCAGTTGATTTTCAATAAAATTGAATTTTCTGCGAAATGTGTAGAAATATTCAAGTGATCCGAATGACCGTTGGCATGACGATTACAGGTCTCAACGCCTATTGATAGAGGTATCAATAATCGAAATCGGAGCAAAATTACAGATTTTCAATTTTTCTGGCTCTGAATTTGTGGGCTATAGTTCAGTTGATTTTCAATAAAATTGAATTTTCTGCGAAATGTGTAGAAATATTCAAGCGATCCGAATGACCGTTGGCATGACGATTACAGGTCTCAACGCCTATTGATAGAGGTATCAATAATCGAAATCGGAGCAAAATTACAGATTTTCAATTTTTCTGGCTCTGAATTTGTGGGCTATAGTTCAGTTGATTTTCAATAAAATTGAATTTTCTGCGAAATGTGTAGAAATATTCAAGCGATCCGAATGACCATTGGCATGACGATTACAGGTCTCAACGCCTATTGATAGAGGTATCAATAATCGAAATCGGAGCAAAATTACAGATTTTCGATTTTTCTGGCTCTGAATTTGTGGGCTATAGTTCAGTTGATTTTCAATAAAATTGAATTTTCTGCGAAATGTGTAGAAATATTCAAGCGATCCGAATGACCGTTGGCATGACGATTACAGGTCTCAACGCCTATTGATAGAGGTATCAATAATCGAAATCGGAGCATAATTGCAGATTTTCAATTTTTCTGGCTCTGAATTTGTGGGCTATAGTTCAGTTGATTTTCAATAAAATTGAATTTTCTGCGAAATGTGTAGAAATATTCAAGTGATCCGAATGACCGTTGGCATGACGATTACAGGTCTCAACGCCTATTGATAGAGGTATCAATCATCGAAATCGGAGCAAAATTGCAGATTTTCGATTTTTCTGGCTCTGAATTTGTGGGCTATAGTTCAGTTGAATTTCAATATAATTGAATTTTCTGCGAAATGTGTAGAAATATTCAAGCGATCCGAATGACCGTTGGCATGACGATTACAGGTCTCAACGCCTATTGATTAAGGTATCAATCATCGAAATCGGAGCAAAATTGCAGATTTTCGATTTTTCTGGCTCTGAATTTGTGGGCTATAGTTCAGTTGATTTTCAATAAAATTGAATTTTCTGCGAAATGTGTAGAAATATTCAAGCGATCCGAATGACCGTTGGCATGACGATTACAGGTCTCAACGCCTATTGATTAAGGTGTCAATCATCGAAATCGGAGCAAAATTGCAGATTTTCGATTTTTCTGGCTCTGAATTTGTGGGCTATAGTTCAGTTGATTTTCAATAAAATTGAATTTTCTGCGAAATGTGTAGAAATATTGAAGCGATCCGAATGACCGTTGGCATGACGATTACAGGTCTCAACGCCTATTGATAGAGGTATCAATAATCGAAATCGGAGCAAAATTGCAGATTTTCAATTTTTCTGGCTCTGAATTTGTGGGCTATAGTTCAGTTGATTTTCAATAAAATTGAATTTTCTGCGAAATGTGTAGAAATATTCAAGTGATCCGAATGACCGTTGGCATGACGATTACAGGTCTCAACGCCTATTGATAGAGGTATCAATAATCGAAATCGGAGCAAAATTACAGATTTTCAATTTTTCTGGCTCTGAATTTGTGGGCTATAGTTCAGTTGATTTTCAATAAAATTGAATTTTCTGCGAAATGTGTAGAAATATTCAAGCGATCCGAATGACCGTTGGCATGACGATTACAGGTCTCAACGCCTATTGATAGAGGTATCAATAATCGAAATCGGAGCAAAATTACAGATTTTCAATTTTTCTGGCTCTGAATTTGTGGGCTATAGTTCAGTTGATTTTCAATAAAATTGAATTTTCTGCGAAATGTGTAGAAATATTCAAGCGATCCGAATGACCATTGGCATGACGATTACAGGTCTCAACGCCTATTGATAGAGGTATCAATAATCGAAATCGGAGCAAAATTACAGATTTTCGATTTTTCTGGCTCTGAATTTGTGGGCTATAGTTCAGTTGATTTTCAATAAAATTGAATTTTCTGCGAAATGTGTAGAAATATTCAAGCGATCCGAATGACCGTTGGCATGACGATTACAGGTCTCAACGCCTATTGATAGAGGTATCAATAATCGAAATCGGAGCATAATTGCAGATTTTCAATTTTTCTGGCTCTGAATTTGTGGGCTATAGTTCAG
The DNA here is from genome assembly GCA_963556165.1 of Tipula helvola. Lineage (NCBI taxonomy): Eukaryota > Metazoa > Arthropoda > Insecta > Diptera > Tipulidae > Tipula > Tipula helvola. The sequence goes on from OY744482.1 coordinate 97,091,338, forward strand.
TTGATTTTCAATAAAATTGAATTTTCTGCGAAATGTGTAGAAATATTCAAGTGATCCGAATGACCGTTGGCATGACGATTACAGGTCTCAACGCCTATTGATAGAGGTATCAATCATCGAAATCGGAGCAAAATTGCAGATTTTCGATTTTTCTGGCTCTGAATTTGTGGGCTATAGTTCAGTTGAATTTCAATATAATTGAATTTTCTGCGAAATGTGTAGAAATATTCAAGCGATCCGAATGACCGTTGGCATGACGATTACAGGTCTCAACGCCTATTGATTAAGGTATCAATCATCGAAATCGGAGCAAAATTGCAGATTTTCGATTTTTCTGGCTCTGAATTTGTGGGCTATAGTTCAGTTGATTTTCAATAAAATTGAATTTTCTGCGAAATGTGTAGAAATATTCAAGCGATCCGAATGACCGTTGGCATGACGATTACAGGTCTCAACGCCTATTGATTAAGGTATCAATCATCGAAATCGGAGCAAAATTGCAGATTTTCGATTTTTCTGGCTCTGAATTTGTGGGCTATAGTTCAGTTGATTTTCAATAAAATTGAATTTTCTGCGAAATGTGTAGAAATATTGAAGCGATCCGAATGACCGTTGGCATGACGATTACAGGTCTCAACGCCTATTGATAGAGGTATCAATAATCGAAATCGGAGCAAAATTGCAGATTTTCAATTTTTCTGGCTCTGAATTTGTGGGCTATAGTTCAGTTGATTTTCAATAAAATTGAATTTTCTGCGAAATGTGTAGAAATATTCAAGTGATCCGAATGACCGTTGGCATGACGATTACAGGTCTCAACGCCTATTGATAGAGGTATCAATAATCGAAATCGGAGCAAAATTACAGATTTTCAATTTTTCTGGCTCTGAATTTGTGGGCTATAGTTCAGTTGATTTTCAATAAAATTGAATTTTCTGCGAAATGTGTAGAAATATTCAAGCGATCCGAATGACCGTTGGCATGACGATTACAGGTCTCAACGCCTTGATAGAGGTATCAATAATCGAAATCGGAGCAAAATTACAGATTTTCAATTTTTCTGGCTCTGAATTTGTGGGCTATAGTTCAGTTGATTTTCAATAAAATTGAATTTTCTGCGAAATGTGTAGAAATATTCAAGCGATCCGAATGACCATTGGCATGACGATTACAGGTCTCAACGCCTATTGATAGAGGTATCAATAATCGAAATCGGAGCAAAATTACAGATTTTCGATTTTTCTGGCTCTGAATTTGTGGGCTATAGTTCAGTTGATTTTCAATAAAATTGAATTTTCTGCGAAATGTGTAGAAATATTCAAGCGATCCGAATGACCGTTGGCATGACGATTACAGGTCTCAACGCCTATTGATAGAGGTATCAATAATCGAAATCGGAGCATAATTGCAGATTTTCAATTTTTCTGGCTCTGAATTTGTGGGCTATAGTTCAGTTGATTTTCAATAAAATTGAATTTTCTGCGAAATGTGTAGAAATATTCAAGTGATCCGAATGACCGTTGGCATGACGATTACAGGTCTCAACGCCTATTGATAGAGGTATCAATCATCGAAATCGGAGCAAAATTGCAGATTTTCGATTTTTCTGGCTCTGAATTTGTGGGCTATAGTTCAGTTGAATTTCAATATAATTGAATTTTCTGCGAAATGTGTAGAAATATTCAAGCGATCCGAATGACCGTTGGCATGACGATTACAGGTCTCAACGCCTATTGATTAAGGTATCAATCATCGAAATCGGAGCAAAATTGCAGATTTTCGATTTTTCTGGCTCTGAATTTGTGGCTATAGTTCAGTTGATTTTCAATAAAATTGAATTTTCTGCGAAATGTGTAGAAATATTCAAGCGATCCGAATGACCGTTGGCATGACGATTACAGGTCTCAACGCCTATTGATTAAGGTATCAATCATCGAAATCGGAGCAAAATTGCAGATTTTCGATTTTTCTGGCTCTGAATTTGTGGGCTATAGTTCAGTTGATTTTCAATAAAATTGAATTTTCTGCGAAATGTGTAGAAATATTGAAGCGATCCGAATGACCGTTGGCATGACGATTACAGGTCTCAACGCCTATTGATAGAGGTATCAATAATCGAAATCGGAGCAAATTGCAGATTTTCAATTTTTCTGGCTCTGAATTTGTGGGCTATAGTTCAGTTGATTTTCAATAAAATTGAATTTTCTGCGAAATGTGTAGAAATATTCAAGTGATCCGAATGACCGTTGGCATGACGATTACAGGTCTCAACGCCTATTGATAGAGGTATCAATAATCGAAATCGGAGCAAATTACAGATTTTCAATTTTTCTGGCTCTGAATTTGTGGGCTATAGTTCAGTTGATTTTCAATAAAATTGAATTTTCTGCGAAATGTGTAGAAATATTCAAGCGATCCGAATGACCGTTGCATGACGATTACAGGTCTCAACGCCTATTGATAGAGGTATCAATAATCGAAATCGGAGCAAAATTACAGATTTTCAATTTTTCTGGCTCTGAATTTGTGGGCTATAGTTCAGTTGATTTCAATAAATTGAATTTTCTGCGAAATGTGTAGAAATATTGAAGCGATCCGAATGACCGTTGGCATGACGATTACAGGTCTCAACGCCTATTGATAGAGGTATCAATAATCGAAATCGGAGCAAAATTGCAGATTTCAATTTTTCTGGCTCTGAATTTGTGGGCTATAGTTCAGTTGATTTTCAATAAAATTGAATTTTCCTGCGAAATGTGTATGTGTAGAAATATTCAAGCGATCCGAATGACCGTTGGCATGACGATTACAGGTCTCAACGCCTATTGATAGAGGTATCAATAATCGAAATCGGAGCAAAATTACAGATTTTCAATTTTTCTGGCTCTGAATTTGTGGGCTATAGTTCAGTTGATTTTCAATAAAATTGAATTTTCTGCGAAATGTGTAGAAATATTCAAGCGATCCGAATGACCGTTGGCATGACGATTACAGGTCTCAACGCCTATTGATTAAGGTATCAATCATCGAAATCGGAGCAAAATTGCAGATTTTCGATTTTTCTGGCTCTGAATTTGTGGGCTATAGTTCAGTTGATTTTCAATAAAATTGAATTTTCTGCGAAATGTGTAGAAATATTCAAGCGATCCGAATGACCATTGGCATGACGATTACAGGTCTCAACGCCTATTGATAGAGGTATCAATAATCGAAATCGGAGCATAATTGCAGATTTTCAATTTTTCTGGCTCTGAATTTGTGGGCTATAGTTCAGTTGATTTTCAATAAAATTGAATTTTCTGCGAAATGTGTAGAAATATTCAAGTGATCCGAATGACCGTTGGCATGACGATTACAGGTCTCAACGCCTATTGATAGAGGTATCAATCATCGAAATCGGAGCAAAATTGCAGATTTTCGATTTTTCTGGCTCTGAATTTGTGGGCTATAGTTCAGTTGAATTTCAATAAAATTGAATTTTCTGCGAAATGTGTAGAAATATTCAAGCGATCCGAATGACCGTTGGCATGACGATTACAGGTCTCAACGCCTATTGATTAAGGTATCAATCATCGAAATCGGAGCAAAATTGCAGATTTTCGATTTTTCTGGCTCTGAATTTGTGGGCTATAGTTCAGTTGATTTTCAATAAAATTGAATTTTCTGCGAAATGTGTAGAAATATTCAAGTGATCCGAATGACCGTTGGCATGACGATTACAGGTCTCAACGCCTATTGATAGAGGTATCAATAATCGAAATCGGAGCAAAATTACAGATTTTCAATTTTTCTGGCTCTGAATTTGTGGGCTATAGTTCAGTTGATTTTCAATAAAATTGAATTTTCTGCGAAATGTGTAGAAATATTCAAGCGATCCGAATGACCGTTGGCATGACGATTACAGGTCTCAACGCCTATTGATTAAGGTATCAATCATCGAAATCGGAGCAAAATTGCAGATTTTCGATTTTTCTGGCTCTGAATTTGTGGGATATAGTTCAGTTGATTTTCAATAAAATTGAATTTTCTGCGAAATGTGTAGAAATATTCAAGTGATCCGAATGACCGTTGGCATGACGATTACAGGTCTCAACGCCTATTGATAGAGGTATCAATAATCGAAATCGGAGCAAAATTACAGATTTTCAATTTTTCTGGCTCTGAATTTGTGGGCTATAGTTCAGTTGATTTTCAATAAAATTGAATTTTCTGCGAAATGTGTAGAAATATTCAAGCGATCCGAATGACCATTGGCATGACGATTACAGGTCTCAACGCCTATTGATAGAGGTATCAATAATCGAAATCGGAGCAAAATTACAGATTTTCGATTTTTCTGGCTCTGAATTTGTGGGCTATAGTTCAGTTGATTTTCAATAAAATTGAATTTTCTGCGAAATGTGTAGAAATATTCAAGCGATCCGAATGACCGTTGGCATGACGATTACAGGTCTCAACGCCTATTGATAGAGGTATCAATAATCGAAATCGGAGCATAATTGCAGATTTTCAATTTTTCTGGCTCTGAATTTGTGGGCTATAGTTCAGTTGATTTTCAATAAAATTGAATTTTCTGCGAAATGTGTAGAAATATTCAAGTGATCCGAATGACCGTTGGCATGACGATTACAGGTCTCAACGCCTATTGATAGAGGTATCAATCATCGAAATCGGAGCAAAATTGCAGATTTTCGATTTTTCTGGCTCTGAATTTGTGGGCTATAGTTCAGTTGAATTTCAATAAAATTGAATTTTCTGCGAAATGTGTAGAAATATTCAAGCGATCCGAATGACCGTTGGCATGACGATTACAGGTCTCAACGCCTATTGATTAAGGTATCAATCATCGAAATCGGAGCAAAATTGCAGATTTTCGATTTTTCTGGCTCTGAATTTGTGGGCTATAGTTCAGTTGATTTTCAATAAAATTGAATTTTCTGCGAAATGTGTAGAAATATTCAAGCGATCCGAATGACCGTTGGCATGACGATTACAGGTCTCAACGCCTATTGATTAAGGTATCAATCATCGAAATCGGAGCAAAATTGCAGATTTTCGATTTTTCTGGCTCTGAATTTGTGGGCTATAGTTCAGTTGATTTTCAATAAAATTGAATTTTGTGCGAAATGTGTAGAAATATTCAAGCGATCCGAATGACCGTTGGCATGACGATTACAGGTCTCAACGCCTATTGATTAAGGTATCAATCATCGAAATCGGAGCAAAATTGCAGATTTTCGATTTTTCTGGCTCTGAATTTGTGGGCTATAGTTCAGTTGAATTTCAATAAAATTGAATTTTCTGCGAAATGTGTAGAAATATTCAAGCGATCCGAATGACCGTTGGCATGACGATTACAGGTCTCAACGCCTATTGATTAAGGTATCAATCATCGAAATCGGAGCAAAATTGCAGATTTTCGATTTTTCTGGCTCTGAATTTGTGGGCTATAGTTCAGTTGATTTTCAATAAAACTGAATTTTCTGCGAAATGTGTAGAAATATTCAAGCGATCCGAATGACCATTGGCATGACGATTACAGGTCTCAACGCCTATTGATAGAGGTATCAATAATCGAAATCGGAGAAAAATTGCAGATTTTCGATTTTTCTGGCTCTGAATTTGTGGGCTATAGTTCAGTTGATTTTCAATAAAATTGAATTTTCTGCGAAATGTGTAGAAATATTGAAGCGATCCGAATGACCGTTGGCATGACGATTACAGGTCTCAACGCCTATTGATAGAGGTATCAATCATCGAAATCGGAGCAAAATTGCAGATTTTCGATTTTTCTGGCTCTGAATTTGTGGGCTATAGTTCAGTTGATTTTCAATAAAATTGAATTTTCTGCGAAATGTGTAGAAATATTCAAGCGATCCGAATGACCGTTGGCATGACGATTACAGGTCTCAACGCCTATTGATAGAGGTATCAATCATCGAAATCGGAGCAAAATTGCAGATTTTCGATTTTTCTGGCTCTGAATTTGTGGGCTATAGTTCAGTTGATTTTCAATAAAATTGAATTTTCTGCGAAATGTGTAGAAATATTCAAGCGATCCAAATGACCGTTGGCATGACGATTACAGGCCTCAACGCCAATTGATTAAGGTATCAATCATCGAAATCGGAGAAAAATTGCAGATTTTCGATTTTTCTGGCTCTGAATTTGTGGGCTATAGTTCAGTTGATTTTCAATAAAATTGAATTTTCTGCGAAATGTGTAGAAATATTCAAGCGATCCGAATGACCGTTGGCATGACTCTGCCAACACACTCTGCTGTAAAATTTCACTAAAATTCATTGACAAACGTGCATGTTCCATTTGGTGCTAGGAATGTAGTAAAGACCTGGATTGGTTATGTCTCTAAAAAACAAATTTCTTTTTAGCAAATCTAATTTTTTGATTTCTAGTTTGTAATTATGAACCAAAGCATCATGTTTTATTTCAAATACTCCATCCCTGCTCCCAAATGGAACTTCTGATATTATGCATCAATTCCAATAAATTTTCGTATCTGACTTCACCAACAAATTTGATGATGAAAGGACTTGTAGCAGCACTTCCAAATAATGAATCAAGAATTCGGGCTTGAAATTTTTCTCGAAGAGATTTCCCCAAACATCTATGAAAATGAAGAAAATTGCTCAAATTATATAACTCCTAGGACTAATACGAATGTTCCACATACTCGTATATGTTCTGGATAAATTAGGTGAACTTCGGAGAAATTTTAAAGTTATAAGGAATTTTTGACTTTTTGTTATTACCTGCGGGCAGCATTTTTTGATGGTTTTAAAAGATGGACTTGTATTCGTTAAAATAACAATTTGAAAATTTTATGAATAAACCATATATACGCTAGTTTTAACCTGTAAATACTTGCGATACCAAATATAGCGTTTGATATTAATTAACCAACAAACAGTTAATCAAATTTGCTTATTGTTCCGTTAAGCTATACAATGTTGTAATTGTAAAATTACACCATTATACTGATATAATTCTATACGTAATAAAACCAAACACCGAATATGGTCTGGGTATACACAAATCAGAACACTACGAACCAACCTTCGAACAAAAAAAAAACTTCAATCATATTAATATTTAGTATACAAAACATTTACTCGTACAGGTAACTATATTCTGTTTTGGGAAGGCATCCATAAAAGAATACAGAATATGTCACAACAACGCACATAACAGCGATACAAAATGTGTTTTATGTTTTGTCCTCACTAATAATGAAAAAAATCTCGTCAACCGTTCCATAATTTGGCCTGCGCCATCCCCTCCGTGTATACGATGCGGATCATATGAAAATATCCGAAACAATTTTTTTTGTACCTTCAAAATTAATTTAATTTAAATGAATTTTGATACTCCACATATGGGAATTTTGTGTTGAGCTTTTTTTTTTTTGTGCTCAGTATAAATTTTCCACTCATCATATGGGTACGCAATTTTTTATGTTGTGTTCCCATATTTACCCCCTAACTTCTATATTCAATTAGTTTTTTTTTTTGTTTTTTCAGGATACCATCTCATCATAATAAATTTTATTCCTTTTATGTTCAGTGTGTGTATGTGTGTGTGTGTGTGTGTGTTTGTGTGCTCCTGTTATTTTGTATTTTTTAATTAAATTCAGGTAAAAAAAAATATAATAGCAAACCACTTTCCCACATTCTCGAACAGATCGTGTGTTGTGTTTTTTTTTTTTTTTAATTTTCCATATTTTCACATTCACAATTTTTTCCCCATTTCCAGTTTGGTGGTGTTGAAACGAATTTTTTTATTTTGTTTTGTTTAAATTTTGCATAACAAACACTTTGATTCACTCTTTCGCTACTTTTGTTTATGTTTGTGAGGCTTCATAAATCTATCTAAATATTATATTGTGCGTTATGGTCAGGCTTGCATTCAGAAGAAAATGTAATTAGATGATGAAAGTCGGTAGTAATTCACTTCTTATCCTCGATAAACAAGAGCTCAGGTGAAGCCATCTACGACACCACATACTCTAGGAAAACCTATCCCACAATTATTTTTATGTGTAAAGGTGACATTTTTTTGGTGCATTACTAGATTCCGGATCCCAGCACTCCTTTATAATAGAAACATTAGAGTAAAATATAAATTATTAGGAGATCAGAACTTTGGTCTTCTAAATTAACTCTACTCACAAATCAATCCCAAACTAAATCTCTTAAATCAGTCTTCAGCTCAACCTCCAAAAACAATATTTGTATAAAGTTTGGTTTAAATAAGTCAAGGCGTGTGGATTTGTTTAAATATCTTGCACATATGCAGGTTTTACAATGGCCAATTAGGATACAACATATCTATTTCATAACGGATTTTAGTGAAATTTGACATCCGCAATAGAAATTCGCGTGAAGTTTATCCTAAACTATCCTAAAAAAATAAAAAAATAAATAAAAATAGGATCGTTTAGGAAAACTTTACGTGTTTGCACAAATGTGTGAAGTTTTTCCTAAATCTAAATGCTGTTTGTGATTATAATTTACTTAATTCGGATTAACCGATAATTAGCATTATATTAAGAAGAAAACCCGATTCGAATTACATAGTTTATAAAATAAGTATGGCCTAAAATGAGCCCAAACTGCTAACTATAATTTTGAGTAATTTTGGATATAAACTAACCAGAAAACAATCATTTTGAAAGTTATGTATACATGGTAAGAGTATTTAGTATAACAAGACCGTAATCTTAGATAAGTCCGCCTAAAGTACTAAATTTGGTTTTATTAATTGAAAAACACCATCAATCCTCCTTTTGGGATGCAGAATTAATGGGTCGACTCAACTTATATGTCAGTTGGATTGGAGATATCCAATGTGTATATGGTCTAAGTAAAACTCAACTTTAATGGCTCACTTTTGGATCTGGTTTTTACTGAAGAAAGTTTACATCCATCTGTGCAACCTTGTGAAGACCTGGCTCGCTCATCAAGCATTCATCATACACCGTTGGTTATTAAATTAAGTTTTCAATGTTTTGAGACGCATATATTCTAAATGATAATATTTTAATCTTTGATTTTAGTAATGGTGATTATGTCTCTCTAAATGGATATCTTGAAAATATTTCCTGGGATTCCCTTTATAATGAGAAGGATATCGAAATTATGACTAACCGGTTTTACGAAATTTTGTATGCAGGGATTGATCTATTTATTAACCTTAATCGTGCAATACTAAAAGTCAAACTAATCGTGTAGTGGGGTCAGATTGACCCCATTTTTTTCCATAGGATTTATATGAAAACAAACTAACAAAAGAAAAAACAAAAAACAAAATACAAGAAAAAAAAAAATCATAGCATCAATAACCGTTTTTGTTCATAAACCACTTCGTTTTTGTTGCGTAATATTGGGCCCGATTCAATATAAATCATCTATAAATCTTCTACAAATCTTTTCTTCTATTCTTCTATTATTGCTATGAAAATAAATTTTTGATTAAAAATTGATTTCTAAATAGAAAATGCATTAAATTGTATAAGGGGTCAAAATGACCCCACTACACGGTTATCAGCCTAATTTCATTTATTTGATGTAAAATACCCTAAAATTAACCGATTTTGATGAATTTTTCTACTAAATCTATTTAATTGATGTCTGTTTAGGCATATCTAAAAGGAATTATCTAAATATTTGATAAATAATTTTTTATTCAGCTTCAAACAGCTCTGGGGTCAGTTAGACCCCACTACACGAACACGAAGTGAAGGTTAAAAAAACTGTCCACAAACAGTAACCGTAGTATGATTTTGCTATGCTAAACTCCCTTAGTCTCTATAACTTTTCAAATGATGACGGTTTTCTGTTAGTCTACATCCACAGTTATTTAAAAATATACTTAGTATTTTTGGCCGTTTTTTTTAAGTCGCGGAAAACGTTTGGGAAAATGAACATAAGATATAAACAGTGACAGTAATATGATTTTGCGGTACTAAACACCCTTAGCTTCTATAACTTTCGAATGATGATGGTTTGCTCCAAAATTGATGAAATTTCCTACATCCCTTTCTTGTGAAATTTTCAGGAATATCTAAAAAATAGATTTTCTCAAAACTGATCAAATTTCCTTCATCCCCCCTCCCCCTTATGTAATTTTCAGGAATATCTAAAAAAAATTTTTTTCTCAAAACTGATCAAATTTCCTGCGTCCCCCCCTTGTGAAATTTTCAGGAATATCTAAAAAAAAGATTTTCTCAAAACTGATGAAATTTTCTGCGTCTCCCTCCCATTGTGAAATTTTCAGGAATAGCTAAAATAAAGATATTCTCAAAACTGATGAAATTTACTGCGTCCCCCCCTTGTGAAATTTTCAGGAATATCTAAATTAAAAATTTTCTCAAAACTGATGAAATTTACTGCGTCCCCCCCTCGTGAAATTTTCAGGAATAGCTAAAATAAAGATTTTCTCAAAACTGATGAAATTTACTGCGTCCCCCCTTGTGAAATTTTCAGGAATAGCTAAAATAAAGATTTTCTCAAAACTGATGAAATTTACTGCGTCCCCCCTTGTGAAATTTTCAGGAATAGCTAAAATAAAATTTTTCTCAAAACTGATGAAATTTACTGCGTCCCCCACTTGTGAAATTTTCAGGAATAGCTAAAATAAAATTTTTCTCAAAACTGATGAAATTTACTGCGTCCCCCCATTGTGAAATTTTCAGGAATATCTAAAATAAAGATTTTCTCAAAACTGTTGAATTTTCGTGCATCCCCCCCTTGTGAAATTTTCAGGAAAAGCTAAAATAAAGATTTTCTCAAAACTGATGAAATTTACTGCGTCCCCCCTTGTGAAATTTTCAGGAATAGCTAAAATTAAGATTTTCAAAAACTGATGAATTTTCATGCATCCCCCCTTGTGAAATTTTCAGGAATATCTAAAATAAAGATTTTCTCAAAACTGATGAATTTTCATGCATCCCCCCCTTGTGAAATTTTCAGGAATAGCTAAAATAAAGATTTTCTCAAAACTGATGAAATTTACTGCGTCCCCCCCTTGTGAAATTTTCAGGAATATCTAAAATAAAGATTTTCTCAAAACTGATGAATTTTCATGCATCCCCCCCTTGTGAAATTTTCAGGAATAGCTAAAATTAAGATTTTCTCAAAACTGATGAAATTTACTGCGTCCCCCCCTTGTGAAATTTTCAGGAATATCTAAAATAAAGATTTTCTCAAAACTGATGAATTTTCATGCATCCCCCCTTGTGAAATTTTCAGGAATATCTAAAATAAAGATTTTCTCAAAACTGATGAATTTTCATGCATCCCCCCCTTGTGAAATTTTCAGGAATAGCTAAAATAAAGATTTTCTCAAAACTGATGAAATTTACTGCGTCCCCCCCTTGTGAAATTTTCAGGAATATCTAAAATAAAGATTTTCTCAAAACTGATGAATTTTCATGCATCCCCCCCTTGTGAAATTTTCAGGAATAGTTAAAATAAATTTTTTTTCAAAACTGATGAAATTTACTGCGTCCCCCCCTTGTGAAATTTTCAGGAATATCTAAAATAAAGATTTTCTCAAAACTGATGAATTTTCATGCATCCCCCCCTTGTGAAATTTTCAGGAATAGCTAAAATAAAGATTTTTTCAAAACTGATGAAATTTACTGCGTCCCCCCCTTGTGAAATTTTCAGGAATAGCTAAAATAAAGATTTTCTCAAAACTGATGAAATTTACTGCGTCCCCCCTTGTGAAATTTTCAGGAATAGCTAAAATAAAGATTTTCTCAAAACTGATGAAATTTACTGCGTCCCCCCCTTGTGAAATTTTCAGGAATAGCTAAAATAAAGATTTTCTCAAAACTGATGAATTTTCATGCATCCCCCCCTTGAGAAATTTTCAGGAATAGCTAAAAAAAAGATTTTCTCAAAACTGATGAAATTTACTGCGTCCCCCCCTTGTGAAATTTTCAGGAATATCTAAAATAAAGATTTTCTCAAAACTGATGAAATTTACTGCGTTCCCCCCTTGTGAAATTTTCAGGAATAGCTAAAATAAAGATTTTCTCAAAACTGATGAAATTTACTGCGTCCCCCCCTTGTGAAATTTTCAGGAATAGCTAAAATTACGATTTTCTCAAAACTGATGAAATTTACTGCGCCCCCTTGTGAAATTTTCAGGAATATCTAAAATAAAGATTTTCTCAAAACTGATGAAATTTACTGCGTCCCCCCCTTGTGAAATTTTCAGGAATAGCTAAAATTAAGATTTTCTCAAAACTGATGAAATTTACTGCGTCCCCCCCTTGTGAAATTTTCAGGAATAGCTAAAATTACGATTTTCTCAAAACTGATGAAATTTACTGCGTCCCCCCCTTGGGAAATTTTCAGGAATAGCTAAAATTAAGATTTTCTCAGAACTGATGAAATTTATTGCGTCCCCCCCTTGTAAAATTTTCAGGAATAGCTAAAATAAAGATTTTCTCAAAACTGATGAAATTTACTGCGTCCCCCCCTTGTGAAATTTTCAGAAATAGCTAAAATTAAGATTTTTTCAAAACTTATGAAATTTACTGCGTCCCCCCCTTGTGAAATTTTCAGGAATAGCTAAAATTACGATTTTCTCAAAACTGATGAAATTTACTGCGTCCCCCCCTTGTGAAATTTTCAGGAATAGCTAAAATTAAGATTTTCTCAAAACTGATGAAATTTACTGCGTCCCCCCCTTGTGAAATTTTCAGGAATAGCTAAAATTAAGATTTTCTCAAAACTGATGAAATTTACTGCGTCCCCCCCTTGTGAAATTTTCAGGAATAGCTAAAATTAAGATTTTCTCAAAACTGATGAAATTTACTGCGTCCCCCCCTTGTGAAATTTTCAGGAATAGCTAAAATTAAGATTTTCTCAAAACTGATGAAATTTACTGCGTCCCCCCCTTGTGAAATTTTCAGGAATATCTAAAATAAAGATTTTCTCAAAACTGATGAAATTTACTGCGTCCCCCCCTTGTGAAATTTTCAGGTATAACTAAAATTAAGATTTTCTCAAAACTGATGAAATTTACTGCGTCCCCCCCTTGTGAAATTTTCAGGAATATCTAAAATAAAGATTTTCTCAAAACTGATGAAATTTATTGCGTCCCCCCCTTGTGAAATTTTCAGGTATAACTAAAATTAAGATTTTCTCAAAACTGATGAAATTTACTGCGTCCCCCCCTTGTGAAATTTTCAGGAATAGCTAAAATAAAGATTTTCTCAAAACTGATGAAATTTACTGCGTCCCCCCCTTGTGAAATTTTCAGGAATAGCTAAAATTAAGATTTTCTCAAAACTGATGAAATTTACTGCGTCCCCCCCTTATGAAATTTTCAGGAATAGCTAAAATTACGATTTTCTCAAAACTGATGAAATTTACTGCGTCCCCCCTTGTGAAATTTTCAGGAATAGCTAAAATAAAGATTTTCTCAAAACTGATGAAATTTACTGCGTTCCCCCCTTGTGAAATTTTCAGGAATAGCTAAAATAAAGATTTTCTCAAAACTGATGAAATTTACTGCGTCCCCCCCTTGTGAAATTTTCAGGAATAGCTAAAATAAAGATTTTCTCAAAACTGATGAAATTTACTGCGTTCCCCCCTTGTGAAATTTTCAGGAATAGCTAAAATTACGATTTTCTCAAAACTGATGAAATTTACTGCGCCCCCTTGTGAAATTTTCAGGAATAGCTAAAATTAAGATTTTCTCAAAACTGATGAAATTTACTGCGTCCCCCCCTTGTGAAATTTTCAGGAATAGCTAAAATTAAGATTTTCTCAAAACTGATGAAATTTACTGCGTCCCCCCCTTGTGAAATTTTCAGGAATAGCTAAAATTACGATTTTCTCAAAACTGATGAAATTTACTGCGTCCCCCCTTGGGAAATTTTCAGGAATAGCTAAAATTAAGATTTTCTCAAAACTGATGAAATTTACTGCGTCCCCCCCTTGTGAAATTTTCAGGAATAGCTAAAATAAAGATTTTCTCAAAACTGATGAAATTTACTGCGTCCCCCCCTTGTGAAATTTTCAGGAATAGCTAAAATTAAGATTTTTTCAAAACTTATGAAATTTACTGCGTCCCCCCCTTGTGAAATTTTCAGGAATAGCTAAAATTACGATTTTCTCAAAACTGATGAAATTTACTGAATCCCCCCCTTGTAAAATTTTCAGGAATAGCTAAAATTAAGATTTTCTCAAAACTGATGAAATTTACTGCGTCCCCCCCTTGTGAAATTTTCAGGAATAGCTAAAATTAAGATTTTCTCAAAACTGATGAAATTTACTGCGTCCCCCCCTTGTGAAATTTTCAGGAATAGCTAAAATTAAGATTTTCTCAAAACTGATGAAATTTACTGCGTCCCCCCCTTGTGAAATTTTCAGGAATAGCTACAATTAAGATTTTCTCAAAACTGATGAAATTTACTGCGTCCCCCCCTTGTGAAATTTTCAGGAATATCTAAAATAAAGATTTTCTCAAAACTGATGAAATTTACTGCGTCCCCCCCTTGTGAAATTTTCAGGTATAACTAAAATTAAGATTTTCTCAAAACTGATGAAATTTACTGCGTCCCCCCTTGTGAAATTTTCAGGAATAGCTAAAATTACGATTTTCTCAAAACTGATGAAATTTACTGCGTCCCCCCCCTTGTGAAATTTTCAGGAATAGTTAAAATAAAGATTTTCTCAAAACTGATGAAATTTACTGCGTCCCCCCCTTGTGAAATTTTCAGGAATAGCTAAAATAAAGATTTTCTCAAAACTGATGAAATTTACTGCGTCCCCCCCCTTGTGAAATTTTCAGGAATAGTTAAAATAAAGATTTTCTCAAAACTGATGAAATTTACTGCGTCCCCCCCCTTGTGAAATTTTCAGGAATAGCTAAAATAAAGATTTTCTCAAAACTGATGAAATTTACTGCGTCCCCCCCTTGTGAAATTTTCAGGAATAGCTAAAATTAAGATTTTCTCAAAACTGATGAAATTTACTGCGTCCCCCCCTTGTGAAATTTTCAGGAATAGCTAAAATTACGATTTTCTCAAAACTGATGAAATTTACTGCGTCCCCCCTTGTGAAATTTTCAGGAATAGCTAAAATTAAGATTTTCTCAAAACTGATGAAATTTACTGCGTCCCCTCCTTGTGAAATTTTCAGGAATAGCTAAAATTACGATTTTCTCAAAACTGATGAAATTTACTGCGTCCCCCCCTTGTGAAATTTTCAGGAATAGCTAAAATAAAGATTTTCTCAAAACTGATGAAATTTACTGCGTACCCCCCTTGTGAAATTTTCAGGAATAGCTAAAATAAAGATTTTCTCAAAACTGATGAAATTTACTGCGTCCCCCCCTTGTGAAATTTTCAGGAATATCTAAAATAAAGATTTTCTCAAAACTGATGAAATTTACTGCGTCCCACCCCTTGTGAAATTTTCAGGAATAGCTAAAATTAAGATTTTCTCAAAACTGATGAAATTTACTGGGTCCCCCCCTTGTGAAATTTTCAGGAATAGCTAAAATAAAGATTTTCTCAAAACTGATGAAATTTACTGCGTCTCCCCCTTGTGAAATTTTCAGGAATAGCTAAAATTAAGATTTTCTCAAAACTGATGAAATTTACTGCGTCCCCCCCTTGTAAAATTTTCAGGAATAGCTAAAATTAAGATTTCAAAACTGATGAAATTTACTGCGTTCCCTCGCTGTGAAATTTTCAGGAATAGCTAAAATTACGATTTTCTCAAAACTGATGAAATTTACTGCGTCCCCCCCTTGTGAAATTTTCAGGAATAGCTAAAATTACGATTTTCTCAAAACTGATGAAATTTACTGCGTGAAATTTTCAGGAATAGTTAAAATAAAGATTTTCTCAAAACTGATGAAATTTACTGCGTCCCCCCCTTGTGAAATTTTCAGGAATAGCTAAAATTACGATTTTCTCAAAACTGATGAAATTTACTGCGTCCCCCCCCTTGTGAAATTTTCAGGAATAGTTAAAATAAAGATTTTCTCAAAACTGATGAAATTTACTGCGTCCCCCCCTTGTGAAATTTTCAGGAATAGCTAAAATTACGATTTTCTCAAAACTGATGAAATTTACTGCGTCCCCCCCTTGTGAAATTTTCAGGAATGGTTAAAATAAAGATTTTCTCAAAACTGATGAAATTTACTGCGTCCCCCCCTTGTGAAATTTTCAGGAATAGCTAAAATTACGATTTTCTCAAAACTGATGAAATTTACTGCGTAACTTGTGAAATTTTCAGGAATAGTTAAAATAAAGATTTTCTCAAAACTGATGAAATTTACTGCGTCCCCCCCTTGTGAAATTTTCAGGAATAGCTAAAATAAAGATTTTCTCAAAACTGATGAAATTTACTGCGTCCCCCCCTTGTGAAATTTTCAGGAATAGCTAAAATTAAGATTTTCTCAAAACTGATGAAATTTACTGCGTCCCCCCCTTGTGAAATTTTCAGGAATAGCTAAAATTACGATTTTCTCAAAACTGATGAAATTTACTGCGTCCCCCCCTTGTGAAATTTTCAGGTATAACTAAAATTAAGATTTTCTCAAAACTGATGAAATTTACTGCGTCCCCCCCTTGTGAAATTTTCAGGAATAGCTAAAATTAAGATTTTCTCAAAACTGATGAAATTTACTGCGTCCCCCCCTTGTGAAATTTTCAGGAATATCTAAAATAAAGATTTTCTCAAAACTGATGAAATTTACTGCGTCCCCCCCTTGTGAAATTTTCAGGTATAACTAAAATTAAGATTTTCTCAAAACTGATGAAATTTACTGCGTCCCCCCCTTGTGAAATTTTCAGGAATAGCTAAAATTACGATTTTCTCAAAACTGATGAAATTTACTGCGTCCCCCCCCTTGTGAAATTTTCAGGAATAGTTAAAATAAAGATTTTCTCAAAACTGATGAAATTTACTGCGTCCCCCCCTTGTGAAATTTTCAGGAATAGCTAAAATTACGATTTTCTCAAAACTGATGAAATTTACTGCGTCCCCCCCCCTTGTGAAATTTTCAGGAATAGTTAAAATAAAGATTTTCTCAAAACTGATGAAATTTACTGCGTCCCCCCCTTGTGAAATTTTCAGGAATAGCTAAAATAAAGATTTTCTCAAAACTGATGAAATTTACTGCGTCCCCCCCTTGTGAAATTTTCAGGAATAGCTAAAATTAAGATTTTCTCAAAACTGATGAAATTTACTGCGTCCCCCCTTGTGAAATTTTCAGGAATAGCTAAAATTACGATTTTCTCAAAACTGATGAAATTTACTGCGTCCCCCCCTTGTGAAATTTTCAGGAATAGCTAAAATAAAGATTTTCTCAAAACTGATGAAATTTACTGCGTCCCCCCCTTGTGAAATTTTCAGGAATAGCTAAAATTACGATTTTCTCAAAACTGATGAAATTTACTGCGTCCCCCCCCTTGTGAAATTTTCAGGAATAGTTAAAATAAAGATTTTCTCAAAACTGATGAAATTTACTGCGTACCCCCCTTGTGAAATTTTCAGGAATAGCTAAAATAAAGATTTTCTCAAAACTGATGAAATTTACTGCGTCCCCCCCTTGTGAAATTTTCAGGAATATCTAAAATAAAGATTTTCTCAAAACTGATGAAATTTACTGCGTCCCCCCCTTGTGAAATTTTCAGGAATAGCTAAAATTAAGATTTTCTCAAAACTGATGAAATTTACTGCGTCCCCCCCTTGTGAAATTTTCAGGAATAGCTAAAATAAAGATTTTCTCAAAACTGATGAAATTTACTGCGTCTCCCCCTTGTGAAATTTTCAGGAATAGCTAAAATTAAGATTTTCTCAAAACTGATGAAATTTACTGCGTCCCCCCCTTGTAAAATTTTCAGGAATAGCTAAAATTAAGATTTTCTCAAAACTGATGAAATTTACTGCGTCCCCCCCTTGTGAAATTTTCAGGAATAGCTAAAATTACGATTTTCTCAAAACTGATGAAATTTACTGCGTCCCCCCCTTGTGAAATTTTCAGGAATAGCTAAAATTACGATTTTCTCAAAACTGATGAAATTTACTGCGTCCCCTTGCGAAATTTTCAGGAATAGCTAAAATTAAGATTTTCTCAAAACTGATGAAATTTACTGCGTCCCCCCCTTGTGAAATTTTCAGGAATAGCTAAAATTACGATTTTCTCAAAACTGATGAAATTTACTGCGTCCCCCCCTTGTGAAATTTTCAGGAATATCTAAAATAAAGATTTTCTCAAAACTGATGAAATTTACTGCGTCCCCCCCTTGTGAAATTTTCAGGAATAGCTAAAATTAAGATTTTCTCAAAACTGATGAAATTTACTGCGTCCCCCCCTTGTGAAATTTTCAGGAATAGCTAAAATAAAGATTTTCTCAAAACTGATGAAATTTACTGCGTCTCCCCCTTGTGAAATTTTCAGGAATAGCTAAAATTAAGATTTTCTCAAAACTGATGAAATTTACTGCGTCCCCCCCTTGTAAAATTTTCAGGAATAGCTAAAATTAAGATTTTCTCAAAACTGATGAAATTTACTGCGTCCCCTCGCTGTGAAATTTTCAGGAATAGCTAAAATTACGATTTTCTCAAAACTGATGAAATTTACTGCGTCCCCCCCTTGTGAAATTTTCAGGAATATCTAAAATAAAGATTTTCTCAAAACTGATGAAATTTACTGCGTCCCCCCCTTGTGAAATTTTCAGGAATAGCTAAAATAAAGATTTTCTCAAAACTGATGAAATTTACTGCGTCCCCCCTTGTGAAAATTTCAGGAATAACTAAAATTAAGATTTTCTCAAAACTGATGAAATTTACTGCGTCCCCCCTTGTGAAATTTTCAGGAATAGCTAAAATAAAGATTTTCTCAAAACTGATGAAATTTACTGCGTCCCCCCCTTGTGAAATTTTCAGGAATAACTAAAATTAAGATTTTCTCAAAACTGATGAAATTTACTGCGTCCCCCCCATTGTGAAATTTTCAGGAATAGTTAAAATAAAGATTTTCTCAAAACTGATGAAATTTACTGCGTCCCCCCCTTGTGAAATTTTCAGGAATAGCTAAAATAAAGATTTTCTCAAAACTGATGAAATTTACTGCGTCCCCCCTTGTGAAATTTTTAGAAATAGCTAAAATTAAGATTTTCTCAAAACTGATGAAATTTACTGCGTCCCCCCCTTGTGAAATTTTCAGGAATAGCTAAAATTACGATTTTCTCAAAACTGATGAAATTTACTGCGTCCCCCCTTGTGAAATTTTCAGGAATATCTAAAATAAAGATTTTCTCAAAACTGATGAAATTTCCTGCGTCCCTCCCTTGTGAAATTTTCAGGAATAGCTAAAATTAAGATTTTCTCAAAACTGATAAAATTTACTGCGTCCCCCCCATGTGAAATTTTCAGGAATAGCTAAAATAAAGATTTTCTCAAAACTGATGAAATTTACTGCGTCTCCCCCTTGTGAAATTTTCAGGAATAGCTAAAATTAAGATTTTCTCAAAACTGATGAAATTTACTGCGTCCCCCCCTTGTGAAATTTTCAGGAATAGCTAAAATAAAGATTTTCTCAAAACTGATGAAATTTACTGCGTCCCCCCCCTTGTGAAATTTTCAGGAATAGCTAAAATTACGATTTTCTCAAAACTGATGAAATTTACTGCGTCCCCCCCTTGTGAAATTTTCAGGAATAGCTAAAATAAAGATTTTCTCAAAACTGATGAAATTTACTGCGTCCCCCATTGTGAAATTTTCAGGAATAGCTAAAATTAAGATTTTCTCAAAACTGATGAAATTTACTGCGTCCCCCCCTTGTGAAATTTTCAGGAATATCTAAAATAAAGATTTTCTCAAAACTGATGAAATTTACTGCGTCCCCCCTTGTGAAATTTTCAGGAATAGCTAAAATTAAGATTTTCTCAAAACTGATGAAATTTACTGCGTCCCCCCCTTGTGAAATTTTCAGGAATAGCTAAAATTAAGATTTTCTCAAAACTGATGAAATTTACTGCGTCCCCCCCTTGTGAAATTTTCAGGAATAGCTAAAATTACGATTTTCTCAAAACTGATGAAATTTACTGCGTCCCCCCTTGTGAAATTTTCAGGAATAGCTAAAATTAAGATTTTCTCAAAACTGATGAAATTTACTGCGTCCCCTCCTTGTGAAATTTTCAGGAATAGCTAAAATTACGATTTTATCAAAACTGATGAAATTTACTGCGTCCCCCCCTTGTGAAATTTTCAGGAATATCTAAAATAAAGATTTTCTCAAAACTGATGAAATTTACTGCGTCCCCCCTTGTGAAATTTTCAGGAATAGCTAAAATTAAGATTTTCTCAAAACTGATGAAATTTACTGCGTCCCCCCTTGTGAAATTTTCAGGAATATCTAAAATAAAGATTTTCTCAAAACTGATGAAATTTACTGCGTCCCCCCTTGTGAAATTTTCAGGAATAGCTACAATTAAGATTTTCTCAAAACTGATGAAATTTACTGCGTCCCCCCCTTGCGAAATTTTCAGGAATAGCTAAAATTAAGATTTTCTCAAAACTGATGAAATTTACTGCGTCCCCCCCTTGTGAAATTTTCAGGAATAGCTAAAATTACGATTTTCTCAAAACTGATGAAATTTACTGCGTCCCCCCCTTGTGAAATTTTCAGGAATATCTAAAATAAAGATTTTCTCAAAACTGATGAAATTTACTGCGTCCCCCCCTTGTGAAATTTTCAGGAATAGCTAAAATTAAGATTTTCTCAAAACTGATGAAATTTACTGCGTCCCCCCCATGTGAAATTTTCAGGAATAGCTAAAATAAAGATTTTCTCAAAACTGATGAAATTTACTGCGTCTCCCCCTTGTGAAATTTTCAGGAATAGCTAAAATTAAGATTTTCTCAAAACTGATGAAATTTACTGCGTCCCCCCCTTGTAAAATTTTCAGGAATAGCTAAAATTAAGATTTTCTCAAAACTGATGAAATTTACTGCGTCCCCTCGCTGTGAAATTTTCAGGAATAGCTAAAATTACGATTTTCTCAAAACTGATGAAATTTACTGCGTCCCCCCCTTGTGAAATTTTCAGGAATATCTAAAATAAAGATTTTCTCAAAACTGATGAAATTTACTGCGTCCCCCCCTTGTGAAATTTTCAGGAATAGCTAAAATAAAGATTTTCTCAAAACTGATGAAATTTACTGCGTCCCCCCCTTGTGAAAATTTCAGGAATAACTAAAATTAAGATTTTCTCAAAACTGATGAAATTTACTGCGTCCCCCCCTTGTGAAATTTTCAGGAATAGCTAAAATAAAGATTTTCTCAAAACTGATGAAATTTACTGCGTCCCCCCCTTGTGAAATTTTCAGGAATAACTAAAATTAAGATTTTCTCAAAACTGATGAAATTTACTGCGTCCCCAACATTGTGAAATTTTCAGGAATAGTTAAAATAAAGATTTTCTCAAAACTGATGAAATTTACTGCGTCCCCCCCTTGTGAAATTTTCAGGAATAGCTAAAATAAAGATTTTCTCAAAACTGATGAAATTTACTGCGTCCCCCCTTGTGAAATTTTTAGAAATAGCTAAAATTAAGATTTTCTCAAAACTGATGAAATTTACTGCGTCCCCCCCTTGTGAAATTTTCAGGAATAGCTAAAATTACGATTTTCTCAAAACTGATGAAATTTACTGCGTCCCCCCCTTGTGAAATTTTCAGGAATAGCTAAAATTAAGATTTTCTCAAAACTGATGAAATTTACTGCGTCCCCCCCTTGTGAAATTTTCAGGAATAGCTAAAATTACGATTTTCTCAAAACTGATGAAATTTACTGCGTCCCCCCTTGTGAAATTTTCAGGAATATCTAAAATAAAGATTTTCTCAAAACTGATGAAATTTCCTGCGTCCCTCCCTTGTGAAATTTTCAGGAATAGCTAAAATTAAGATTTTCTCAAAACTGATAAAATTTACTGCGTCCCCCCCATGTGAAATTTTCAGGAATAGCTAAAATAAAGATTTTCTCAAAACTGATGAAATTTACTGCGTCCCCCCCTTGTGAAATTTTCAGGAATAGCTAAAATTAAGATTTTCTCAAAACTGATGAAATTTACTGCGTCCCCCCCTTGTGAAATTTTCAGGAATAGCTAAAATAAAGATTTTCTCAAAACTGATGAAATTTACTGCGTCCCCCCCTTGTGAAATTTTCAGGAATAGCTAAAATAAAGATTTTCTCAAAACTGATGAAATTTACTGCGTCCCCCCCTTGTGAAATTTTCAGGAATAACTAAAATTAAGATTTTCTCAAAACTGATGAAATTTACTGCGTCCCCCCCATTGTGAAATTTTCAGGAATAGTTAAAATAAAGATTTTCTCAAAACTGATGAAATTTACTGCGTCCCCTCCTTGTGAAATTTTCAGGAATAGCTAAAATTACGATTTTCTCAAAACTGATGAAATTTACTGCGTCCCCCCCTTGTGAAATTTTCAGGAATATCTAAAATAAAGATTTTCTCAAAACTGATGAAATTTACTGCGTCCCCCCTTGTGAAATTTTCAGGAATAGCTAAAATTAAGATTTTCTCAAAACTGATGAAATTTACTGCGTCCCCCCCTTGTGAAATTTTCAGGAATAGCTAAAATTACGATTTTCTCAAAACTGATGAAATTTACTGCGTCCCCCCTTGTGAAATTTTCAGGAATATCTAAAATAAAGATTTTCTCAAAACTGATGAAATTTCCTGCGTCCCCCCCTTGTGAAATTTTCAGGAATAGCTAAAATTAAGATTTTCTCAAAACTGATAAAATTTACTGCCATGTGAAATTTTCAGGAATAGCTAAAATAAAGATTTGCGTCCCCCCCTTGTGAAATTTTCAGGAATAGCTAAAATAAAGATTTTCTCAAAACTGATGAAATTTACTGCGTCCCCCCCTTGTGAAATTTTCAGGAATAGCTAAAATTAAGATTTTCTCAAAACTGATGAAATTTACTGCGTCCCCCCCTTGTGAAATTTTCAGGAATAGCTAAAATAAAGATTTTCTCAAAACTGATGAAATTTACTGCGTCCCCCCCTTGTGAAATTTTCAGGAATAGCTAAAATTAAGATTTTCTCAAAACTGATGAAATTTACTGCGTCCCCCCTTGTGAAATTTTCAGGAATAGCTAAAATTACGATTTTCTCAAAACTGATGAAATTTACTGCGTCCCCCCCTTGTGAAATTTTCAGGAATAGCTAAAATTAAAATTTTCTCAAAACTGATGAAATTTACTGCATCCCCCCTTTGTGAAATTTTCAGGAATAGCTAAAATTACGATTTTCTCAAAACTGATGAAATTTACTGCGTCCCCCCCTTGTGAAATTTTCAGGAATAGCTAAAATTAAGATTTTCTCAAAACTGATGAAATTTACTGCGTCCCCTCCTTGTGAAATTTTCAGGAATAGCTAAAATTACGATTTTCTCAAAACTGATGAAATTTACTGCGTCCCCCCCCTTGTGAAATTTTCAGGAATATCTAAAATAAAGATTTTCTCAAAACTGATGAAATTTACTGCGTCCCCCCCTTGTGAAATTTTCAGGAATAGCTAAAATAAAGATTTTCTCAAAACTGATGAAATTTACTGCGTCCCCCCTTTGTGAAATTTCAGGAATAGCTAAAATTAAGATTTTCTCAAAACTGATGAAATTTACTGCGTCCCCCCCCTTGTGAAATTTTCAGGAATAGCTAAAATTAAGATTTTCTCAAAACTGATGAAATTTACTGCGTCCCCCCCCTTGTGAAATTTTCAGGAATAGCTAAAATTACGATTTTCTCAAAACTGATGAAATTTACTGCGTCCCCCCCTTGTGAAATTTTCAGGAATAGCTAAAATTAAGATTTTCTCAAAACTGATGAAATTTACTGCGTCCCCCCCTTGTGAAATTTTCAGGAATAGCTAAAATTAAAATTTTTTCAAAACTGATGAAATTTACTGCGTCCCCCCCTTGTGAAATTTTCAGGAATAGATAAAATAAAGATTTTCTCAAAACTGATGAAATTTACTGCGTCCCCCCCTTGTGAAATTTTCAGGAATAGCTAAAATTAAGATTTTCTCAAAACTGATGAAATTTACTGCGTCCCCCCCATTGTGAAATTTTCAGGAATAGTTAAAATAAAGATTTTCTCAAAACTGATGAAATTTACTGCGTCCCCCCCTTGTGAAATTTTCAGGAATAGCTAAAATTAAGATTTTCTCAAAACTGATGAAATTTACTGCGTCCCACCCTTGTGAAATTTTCAGGAATAGCTAAAATTAAGATTTTCTCAAAACTGATGAAATTTACTGCGTCCCCCCCTTGTGAAATTTTCAGGAATATCTAAAATAAAGATTTTCTCAAAACTGATGAAATTTACTGCGTCCCCCCCTTGTGAAATTTTCAGGTATAACTAAAATTAAGATTTTCTCAAAACTGATGAAATTTACTGCGTCCCCCCCTTGTGAAATTTTCAGGAATAGCTAAAATTAAGATTTTCTCAAAACTGATGAAATTTACTGCGTCCCCCCCCTTGTGAAATTTTCAGGAATAGTTAAAATAAAGATTTTCTCAAATCTGATGAAATTTACTGCGTCCCCCCCTTGTGAAATTTTCAGGAATAGCTAAAATAAAGATTTTCTCAAAACTGATGAAATTTACTGCGTCCCCCCCTTGTGAAATTTTCAGGAATAGCTAAAATTAAGATTTTCTCAAAACTGATGAAATTTACTGCGTCCCCCCCTTGTGAAATTTTCAGGAATAGCTAAAATTACGATTTTCTCAAAACTGATGAAATTTACTGCGTCCCCCCCTTGTGAAATTTTCAGGAATAGCTAAAATTAAGATTTTCTCAAAACTGATGAAATTTACTGCGTCCCCTCCTTGTGAAATTTTCAGGAATAGCTAAAATTACGATTTTCTCAAAACTGATGAAATTTACTGCGTCCCCCCCCTTGTGAAATTTTCAGGAATAGCTAAAATAAAGATTTTCTCAAAACTGATGAAATTTACTGCGTCCCCCCTTGTGAAATTTTCAGGAATAGCTAAAATTAAGATTTTCTCAAAACTGATGAAATTTACTGCGTCCCCCCCTTGTGAAATTTTCAGGAATAGCTAAAATTAAGATTTTCTCAAAACTGATGAAATTTACTGCGTCCCCCCCTTGTGAAATTTTCAGGAATAGCTAAAATTACGATTTTCTCAAAACTGATGAAATTTACTGCGTCCCCCCCTTGTGAAATTTTCAGGAATAGCTAAAATTAAGATTTTCTCAAAACTGATGAAATTTACTGCATCCCCTCCTTGTGAAATTTTCAGGAATAGCTAAAATTACGATTTTCTCAAAACTGATGAAATTTACTGCGTCCCCCCCTTGTGAAATTTTCAGGAATATCTAAAATAAAGATTTTCTCAAAACTGATGAAATTTACTGCGTCCCCCCTTGTGAAATTTTCAGGAATAGCTAAAATTAAGATTTTCTCAAAACTGATGAAATTTACTGCGTCCCCCCTTGTGAAATTTTCAGGAATATCTAAAATAAAGATTTTCTCAAAACTGATGAAATTTACTGCGTCCCCCCTTGTGAAATTTTCAGGAATAGCTAAAATTAAGATTTTCTCAAAACTGATGAAATTTACTGCGTCGTCCCCTTGTGAAATTTTCAGGAATAGCTAAAATTAAGATTTTCTCAAAACTGATGAAATTTACTGCGTCCCCCCCTTGTGAAATTTTCAGGAATAGCTAAAATTACGATTTTCTCAAAACTGATGAAATTTACTGCGTCCCCCCCTTGTGAAATTTTCAGGAATATCTAAAATAAAGATTTTCTCAAAACTGATGAAATTTACTGCGCCCCCCCATGTGAAGTTTTCAGGAATAGCTAAAATTAAGATTTTCTCAAAACTGATGAAATTTACTGCGTCCCCCCCTTGTGAAATTTTCAGGAATAGCTAAAATAAAGATTTTCTCAAAACTGATGAAATTTACTGCGTCTCCCCCTTGTGAAATTTTCAGGAATAGCTAAAATTAAGATTTTCTCAAAACTGATGAAATTTACTGCGTCCCCCCCTTGTGAAATTTTCAGGAATAGCTAAAATTAAGATTTTCTCAAAACTGATGAAATTTACTGCGTCCCCTCGTTGTGAAATTTTCAGGAATAGCTAAAATTACGATTTTCTCAAAACTGATGAAATTTACTGCGTCCCCCTCTTGTGAAATTTTCAGGAATATCTAAAATAAAGATTTTCTCAAAACTGGTGAAATTTACTGCGTCCCCCCCTTGTGAAATTTTCAGGAATAGCTAAAATAAAGATTTTCTCAAAACTGATGAAATTTACTGCGTCCTCCCCTTGTGAAATTTTCAGGAATAGCTAAAATAAAGATTTTCTCAAAACTGATGAAATTTACTGCGTCCCCCCCTTGTGAAATTTTCAGGAATAGCTAAAATAAAGATTTTCTCAAAACTGATGAAATTTACTGCGTCCCCCCCTTGTGAAAATTTCAGGAATAACTAAAATTAAGATTTTCTCAAAACTGATGAAATTTACTGCGTCCCCCCTTGTGAAATTTTCAGGAATAGCTAAAATAAAGATTTTCTCAAAACTGATGAAATTTACTGCGTCCCCCCCTTGTGAAATTTTCAGGAATAACTAAAATTAAGATTTTCTCAAAACTGATGAAATTTACTGCGTCCCCCCCTTGTGAAATTTTCAGGAATAGTTAAAATAAAGATTTTCTCAAAACTGATGAAATTTACTGCGTCCCCCCCTTGTGAAATTTTCAGGAATAGCTAAAATAAAGATTTTCTCAAAACTGATGAAATTTACTGCGTCCCCCCTTGTGAAATTTTTAGAAATAGCTAAAATTAAGATTTTCTCAAAACTGATGAAATTTACTGCGTCCCCCCCTTGTGAAATTTTCAGGAATAGCTAAAATTACGATTTTCTCAAAACTGATGAAATTTACTGCGTCCCCCCCTTGTGAAATTTTCAGGAATAGCTAAAATTAAGATTTTCTCAAAACTGATGAAATTTACTGCGTCCCCCCCTTGTGAAATTTTCAGGAATAGCTAAAATTACGATTTTCTCAAAACTGATGAAATTTACTGCGTCCCCCGCTTGTGAAATTTTCAGGAATATCTAAAATAAAGATTTTCTCAAAACTGATGAAATTTACTGCGTCCCCCCTTGTGAAATTTTCAGGAATAGCTAAAATTAAGATTTTCTCAAAACTGATGAAATTTACTGCGTCCCCCCTTGTGAAATTTTCAGGAATAGCTAAAATAAAGATTTTCTCAAAACTGATGAAATTTACTGCGTCCCCCCCTTGTGAAATTTTCAGGAATAGCTAAAATTACGATTTTCTCAAAACTGATGAAATTTACTGCGTCCCCCCTTGTGAAATTTTCAGGAATATCTAAAATAAAGATTTTCTCAAAACTGATGAAATTTCCTGCGTCCCCCCTTGTGAAATTTTCAGGAATAGCTAAAATTAAGATTTTCTCAAAACTGATAAAATTTACTGCGTCCCCCCCATGTGAAATTTTCAGGAATAGCTAAAATAAAGATTTTCTCAAAACTGATGAAATTTACTGCGTCTCCCCCTTGTGAAATTTTCAGGAATAGCTAAAATTAAGATTTTCTCAAAACTGATGAAATTTACTGCGTCCCCCCCTTGTGAAATTTTCAGGAATAGCTAAAATAAAGATTTTCTCAAAACTGATGAAATTTACTGCGTCCGCCCCTTGTGAAATTTTCAGGAATAGCTAAAATTAAGATTTTCTCAAAACTGATGAAATTTACTGCGTCCCCCCCTTGTGAAATTTTCAGGAATAGCTAAAATTAAGATTTTCTCAAAACTGATGAAATTTACTGCGTCTCCCCCTTGTGAAATTTTCAGGAATAGCTAAAATTAAGATTTTCTCAAAACTGATGAAATTTACTGCGTCCCCCCCTTGTGAAATTTTCAGGAATAGCTAAAATTAAGATTTTCTCAAAACTGATGAAATTTACTGCGTCCCCCCCTTGTGAAATTTTCAGGAATAGCTAAAATAAAGATTTTCTCAAAACTGATGAAATTTACTGCGTCCCCCCCTTGTGAAATTTTCAGGAATAGCTAAAATTAAGATTTTCTCAAAACTGATGAAATTTACTGCGTCCCCCCCTTGTGAAATTTTCAGGAATAGCTAAAATTACGATTTTCTCAAAACTGATGAAATTTACTGCGTCCCCCCTTGTGAAATTTTCAGGAATATCTAAAATAAAGATTTTCTCAAAACTGATGAAATTTCCTGCGTCCCCCCTTGTGAAATTTTCAGGAATAGCTAAAATTAAGATTTTCTCAAAACTGATGAAATTTACTGCATCCCCCCTTTGTGAAATTTTCAGGAATAGCTAAAATTACGATTTTCTCAAAACTGATGAAATTTACTGCGTCCCCCCCTTGTGAAATTTTCAGGAATAGCTAAAATTAAGATTTTCTCAAAACTGATGAAATTTACTGCGTCCCCCCCTTGTGAAATTTTCAGGAATAGCTAAAATTACGATTTTCTCAAAACTGATGAAATTTACTGCGTCCCCCCCTTGTGAAATTTTCAGGAATATCTAAAATTAAGATTTTCTCAAAACTGATGAAATTTACTGCGTCCCCCCCTTGTGAAATTTTCAGGAATAGCTAAAATAAAGATTTTCTCAAAACTGATGAAATTTACTGCGTCCCCCCTTTGTGAAATTTTCAGGAATAGCTAAAATTAAGATTTTCTCAAAACTGATGAAATTTACTGCGTCCCCCCTTGTGAAATTTTCAGGAATAGCTAAAATTACGATTTTCTCAAAACTGATGAAATTTACTGCGTCCCCCCCTTGTGAAATTTTCAGGAATAGCTAAAATTAAGATTTTCTCAAAACTAATGAAATTTACTGCATCCCCCCTTTGTGAAATTTTCAGGAATAGCTAAAATTACGATTTTCTCAAAACTGATGAAATTTACTGCGTCCCCCCCTTGTGAAATTTTCAGGAATAGCTAAAATAAAGATTTTCTCAAAACTGATGAAATTTACTGCGTCTCCCCCTTGTGAAATTTTCAGGAATAGCTAAAATTAAGATTTTCTCAAAACTGATGAAATTTACTGCGTCCCCCCCTTGTGAAATTTTCAGGAATAGCAAAAATTAAGATTTTCTCAAAACTGATGAAATTTACTGCGTCCCCTCGTTGTGAAATTTTCAGGAATAGCTAAAATTACGATTTTCTCAAAACTGATGAAATTTACTGCGTCCCCCTCTTGTGAAATTTTCAGGAATATCTAAAATAAAGATTTTCTCAAAACTGATGAAATTTACTGCGTCCCCCCTTGTGAAATTTTCAGGAATAGCTAAAATAAAGATTTTCTCAAAACTGATGAAATTTACTGCGTCCCCCCCTTGTGAAATTTTCAGGAATAGCTAAAATAAAGATTTTCTCAAAACTGATGAAATTTACTGCGTCCCCCCCTTGTGAAATTTTCAGGAATAGCTAAAATAAAGATTTTCTCAAAACTGATGAAATTTACTGCGTCCCCCCCTTGTGAAAATTTCAGGAATAACTAAAATTAAGATTTTCTCAAAACTGATGAAATTTACTGCGTTCCCCCCTTGTGAAATTTTCAGGAATAGCTAAAATAAAGATTTTCTCAAAACTGATGAAATTTACTGCGTCCCCCCCTTGTGAAATTTTCAGGAATAACTAAAATTAAGATTTTCTCAAAACTGATGAAATTTACTGCGTCCCCCCCTTGTGAAATTTTCAGGAATAGTTAAAATAAAGATTTTCTCAAAACTGATGAAATTTACTGCGTCCCCCCCTTGTGAAATTTTCAGGAATAGCTAAAATAAAGATTTTCTCAAAACTGATGAAATTTACTGCGTCCCCCCTTGTGAAATTTTCAGAAATAGCTAAAATTAAGATTTTCTCAAAACTGATGAAATTTACTGCGTCCCCCCCTTGTGAAATTTTCAGGAATAGCTAAAATTACGATTTTCTCAAAACTGATGAAATTTACTGCGTCCCCCCTTGTGAAAATTTCAGGAATAGCTAAAATTAAGATTTTCTCAAAACTGATGAAATTTACTGCGTCCCCCCCTTGTGAAATTTTCAGGAATAGCTAAAATTACGATTTTCTCAAAACTGATGAAATTTACTGCGTCCCCCCCTTGTGAAATTTTCAGGAATATCTAAAATAAAGATTTTCTCAAAACTGATGAAATTTACTGCGTCCCCCCTTGTGAAATTTTCAGGAATAGCTAAAATTAAGATTTTCTCAAAACTGATGAAATTTACTGCGTCCCCCCTTGTGAAATTTTCAGGAATAGCTAAAATAAAGATTTTCTCAAAACTGATGAAATTTACTGCGTCCCCCCCTTGTGAAATTTTCAGGAATAGCTAAAATTACGATTTTCTCAAAACTGATGAAATTTACTGCGTCCCCCCTTGTGAAATTTTCAGGAATATCTAAAATAAAGATTTTCTCAAAACTGATGAAATTTCCTGCGTCCCCCCTTGTGAAATTTTCAGGAATAGCTAAAATTAAGATTTTCTCAAAACTGATAAAATTTACTGCGTCCCCCCCATGTGAAATTTTCAGGAATAGCTAAAATAAAGATTTTCTCAAAACTGATGAAATTTACTGCGTCTCCCCCTTGTGAAATTTTCAGGAATAGCTAAAATTAAGATTTTCTCAAAACTGATGAAATTTACTGCGTCCCCCCCTTGTGAAATTTTCAGGAATAGCTAAAATAAAGATTTTCTCAAAACTGATGAAATTTACTGCGTCCGCCCCTTGTGAAATTTTCAGGAATAGCTAAAATTAAGATTTTCTCAAAACTGATGAAATTTACTGCGTCCCCCCCTTGTGAAATTTTCAGGAATAGCTAAAATTAAGATTTTCTCAAAACTGATGAAATTTACTGCGTCTCCCCCTTGTGAAATTTTCAGGAATAGCTAAAATTAAGATTTTCTCAAAACTGATGAAATTTACTGCGTCCCCCCCTTGTGAAATTTTCAGGAATAGCTAAAATTACGATTTTCTCAAAACTGATGAAATTTACTGCGTCCCCCCCCTTGTGAAATTTTCAGGAATAGCTAAAATAAAGATTTTCTCAAAACTGATGAAATTTACTGCGTCCCCCCCTTGTGAAATTTTCAGGAATAGCTAAAATTAAGATTTTCTCAAAACTGATGAAATTTACTGCGTCCCCCCCTTGTGAAATTTTCAGGAATAGCTAAAATTACGATTTTCTCAAAACTGATGAAATTTACTGCGTCCCCCCTTGTGAAATTTTCAGGAATATCTAAAATAAAGATTTTCTCAAAACTGATGAAATTTCCTGCGTCCCCCCTTGTGAAATTTTCAGGAATAGCTAAAATTAAGATTTTCTCAAAACTGATGAAATTTACTGCATCCCCCCTTTGTGAAATTTTCAGGAATAGCTAAAATAAAGATTTTCTCAAAACTGATGAAATTTACTGCGTCCCCCCCTTGTGAAATTTTCAGGAATAGCTAAAATTAAGATTTTCTCAAAACTGATGAAATTTACTGCGTCCCCTCCTTGTGAAATTTTCAGGAATAGCTAAAATTACGATTTTCTCAAAACTGATGAAATTTACTGCGTCCCCCCCTTGTGAAATTTTCAGGAATATCTAAAATTAAGATTTTCTCAAAACTGATGAAATTTACTGCGTCCCCCCCTTGTGAAATTTTCAGGAATAGCTAAAATAAAGATTTTCTCAAAACTGATGAAATTTACTGCGTCCCCCCTTTGTGAAATTTTCAGGAATAGCTAAAATTAAGATTTTCTCAAAACTGATGAAATTTACTGCGTCCCCCCTTGTGAAATTTTCAGGAATAGCTAAAATTACGATTTTCTCAAAACTGATGAAATTTACTGCGTCCCCCCCTTGTGAAATTTTCAGGAATAGCTCAAATTAAGATTTTCTCAAAACTGATGAAATTTACTGCATCCCCCCTTTGTGAAATTTTCAGGAATAGCTAAAATTACGATTTTCTCAAAACTGATGAAATTTACTGCGTCCCCCCCTTGTGAAATTTTCAGGAATAGCTAAAATTAAGATTTTCTCAAAACTGATGAAATTTACTGCGTCCCCTCCTTGTGAAATTTTCAGGAATAGCTAAAATTACGATTTTCTCAAAACTGATGAAATTTACTGCGTCCCCCCCTTGTGAAATTTTCAGGAATATCTAAAATTAAGATTTTCTCAAAACTGATGAAATTTACTGCGTCCCCCCCTTGTGAAATTTTCAGGAATAGCTAAAATAAAGATTTTCTCAAAACTGATGAAATTTACTGCGTCCCCCCTTTGTGAAATTTTCAGGAATAGCTAAAATTAAGATTTTCTCAAAACTGATGAAATTTACTGCGTCCCCCCCCTTGTGAAATTTTCAGGAATAGCTAAAATTAAGATTTTCTCAAAACTGATGAAATTTACTGCGTCCCCCCCTTGTGAAATTTTCAGGAATAGCTAAAATTAAGATTTTCTCAAAACTGATGAAATTTACTGCGTCCCCCCCTTGTGAAATTTTCAGGAATAGCTAAAATTAAAATTTTTTCAAAACTGATGAAATTTACTGCGTCCCCCCCTTGTGAAATTTTCAGGAATATCTAAAATAAAGATTTTCTCAAAACTGATGAAATTTACTGCGTCCCCCCCTTGTGAAATTTTCAGGAATAGCTAAAATTAAGATTTTCTCAAAACTGATGAAATTTACTGCGTCCCCCCCTTGTGAAATTTTCAGGAATAGCTAAAATAAAGATTTTCTCAAAACTGATGAAATTTACTGCGTCCCCCCTTGTGAAATTTTCAGGAATAGCTAAAATTAAGATTTTCTCAAAACTGATGAAATTTACTGCGTCCCCCCCTTCTGAAATTTTCAGGAATAGCTAAAATTACGATTTTCTCAAAACTGATGAAATTTACTGCGTCCCCCCCTTGTGAAATTTTCAGGAATAGCTAAAATTAAGATTTTCTCAAAACTGATGAAATTTACTGCGTCCCCCCCTTGTGAAATTTTCAGGAATAGCTAAAATTAAGATTTTCTCAAAACTGATGAAATTTACTGCGTCCCCCCCTTGTGAAATTTTCAGGAATAGCTAAAATTACGATTTTCTCAAAACTGATGAAATTTACTGCGTCCCCCCCCCCTTGTGAAATTTTCAGGAATAGCTAAAATTAGGATTTTCTCAAAACTGATGAAATTTACTGCGTCCCCTCCTTGTGAAATTTTCAGGAATAGCTAAAATTAAGATTTTCTCAAAACTGATGAAATTTACTGCGTCCCCCCCTTGTGAAATTTTCAGGAATAGCTAAAATTAAGATTTTCTCAAAACTTATGAAATTTACTGCGTCCCCCCCTTGTGAAATTTTCAGGAATAGCTAAAATTAAGATTTTCTCAAAACTGATGAAATTTACTGCGTCCCCCCCTTGTGAAATTTTCAGGAATAGGTAAAATTAAGATTTTCTCAAAACTGATGAAATTTACTGCGTCCCCCCCTTGCGAAATTTTCAGGAATAGCTAAAATTACGATTTTCTCAAAACTGATGAAATTTACTGCGTCCCCCCCTTGTGAAATTTTCAGGAATAGCTAAAATTAAGATTTTCTCAAAACTGATGAAATTTACTGCATCCCCCCTTGTGAAATTTTCAGGAATAGCTAAAATTACGATTTTCTCAAAACTGATGAAATTTACTGCGTCCCCCCCTTGTGAAATTTTCAGGAATAGCTAAAATTAAGATTTTCTCAAAACTGATGAAATTTACTGCGTCCCCTCCTTGTGAAATTTTCAGGAATAGCTAAAATTACGATTTTCGCAAAACTGATGAAATTTACTGCGTCCCCCCCTTGTGAAATTTTCAGGAATATCTAAAATAAAGATTTTCTCAAAACTTATGAAATTTACTGCGTCCCCCCCTTGTGAAATTTTCAGGAATAGCTAAAATTAAGATTTTCTCAAAACTGATGAAATTTACTGCGTCCCCCCCTTGTGAAATTGTCAGGAATAGCTAAAATTACGATTTTCTCAAAACTGATGAAATTTACTGCGTCCCCCCCTTGTGAAATTTTCAGGAATAGCTAAAATTAAGATTTTCTCAAAACTGATGAAATTTACTGCGTCCCCCCCTTGTGAAATTTTCAGGAATAGCTAAAATTAAGATTTTCTCAAAACTGATGAAATTTACTGCGTCCCCCCCTTGTGAAATTTTCAGGAATAGCTAAAATTAAGATTTTCTCAAAACTGATGAAATTTACTGCGTCCCCCCCCTTGTGAAATTTTCAGGAATAGCTAAAATTACGATTTTCTCAAAACTGATGAAATTTACTGCGTCCCCCCCCTTGTGAAATTTTCAGGAATAGCTAAAATTAAGATTTTCTCAAAACTGATGAAATTTACTGCGTCCCCCCTTGTGAAATTTTCAGGAATAGCTAAAATTACGATTGTCTCAAAACTGATGAAATTTACTAAGTTCCCCCCTTGTGAAATTTTCAGGAATAGCTAAAATTAAGATTTTCTCAAAACTGATGAAATTTACTGCGTCCCCCCCTTGTGAAATTTTCAGGAATAGCTAAAATTACGATTTTCTCAAAACTTATGAAATTTACTGCGTCCCCCCCTTGTGAAATTTTCAGGAATAGCTAAAATTAAGATTTTCTCAAAACTGATGAAATTTACTGCGTCCCCCCCTTGTGAAATTTTCAGGAATAGCTAAAATAAAGATTTTCTCAAAACTGATGAAATTTACTGCGTCCCCCCCTTGTGAAATTTTCAGGAATAGCTAAAATAAAGATTTTCTCAAAACTGATGAAATTTACTGCGTCCCCCCCTTGTGAAATTTTCAGGAATAGCTAAAATAAAGATTTTCTCAAAACTGATGAAATTTACTGCGTCCCCCCCCCTTGTGAAATTTTCAGGAATAGCTAAAATTACGATTTTCTCAAAACTGATGAAATTGACTGCGTCCCCGCCTTGTGAAATTTTCAGGAATAGCTAAAATTAAGATTTTCTCAAAACTGATGAAATTTACTGCGTCCCCCCCTTGTGAAATTTTCAGGAATAGCTAAAATAAAGATTTTCTCAAAACTGATGAAATTTACTGCGTCCCCCCCTTGTGAAATTTTCAGGAATAGCTAAAATAAAGATTTTCTCAAAACTGATGAAATTTACTGCGTCCCCCCCTTGTGAAATTTTCAGGAATAGCTAAAATTACGATTTTCTCAAAACTGATGAAATTTACTGCATCCCCCCCTTGTGAAATTTTCAGGAATAGCTAAAATTAAGATTTTCTCAAAACTGATGAAATTTACTGAGTCCCCCCCTTGTGAAATTTTCAGGAATAGCTAAAATTAAGATTTTCTCAAAACTGATGAAATTTACTGCGTCCCCCCCTTGTGAAATTTTCAGGAATTGCTAAAATTACGATTTTCTCAAAACTGATGAAATTTACTGCGTCCCCCCCCTTGTGAAATTTTCAGGAATAGCTAAAATTACGATTTTCTCAAAACTGATGAAATTTACTGCGTCCCCCCCTTGTGAAATTTTCAGGAATATCTAAAATAAAGATTTTCTCAAAACTGATGAAATTTCATGCATCCCCCCTTGTGAAATTTTCAGGAATATCTAAAATAAAGATTTTCTCAAAACTGATGAATTTTCATGCATCCCCCCTTGTGAAATTTTCAGGAATAGCTAAAATAAAGATTTTCTCAAAACTGATGAAATTTACTGCGTCCCCCCCTTGTGAAATTTTCAGGAATAGCTAAAATTAAGATTTTCTCAAAACTGATGAAATTTACTGCGTCTCCCCCTTGTGAAATTTTCAGGAATAGCTAAAATTACGATTTTCTAAAAACTGATGAAATTTACTGCGTCCCCCCTTGTGAAATTTTCAGGAATAGCTAAAATTACGATTTTCTCAAAACTGATGAAATTTACTGCGTCCCCCCCTTGTGAAATTTTCAGGAATAGCTTAAATTAAGATTTTCTCAAAACTGATGAAATTTACTGCGTCCCCCCCTTGTGAAATTTTCAGGAATAACTAAAATTACGATTTTCTCAAAACTGATGAACTTTACTGCGTCCCCCCTTGTGAAATTTTCAGGAATAGCTAAAATTACGATTTTCTCAAAACTGATGAAATTTACTGCGTCCCCCCCTTGTGAAATTTTCAGGAATATCTAAAATAAAGATTTTCTCAAAACTGATGAAATTTCATGCATCCCCCCTTGTGAAATTTTCAGGAATATCTAAAATAAAGATTTTCTCAAAACTGATGAATTTTCATGCATCCCCCCCTTGTGAAATTTTCAGGAATAGCTAAAATAAAGATTTTCTCAAAACTGATGAAATTTACTGGGTCCCCCCTTGTGAAATTTTCAGGAATAGCTAAAATTAAGATTTTCTCAAAACTGATGAAATTTACTGCGTCCCCCCCCCTTGTGAAATTTTCAGGAATAGCTAAAATAAAGATTTTCTCAAAACTGATGAAATTTACTGCGTCCCCCCCTTGTGAAATTTTCAGGAATAGCTAAAATAAAGATTTTCTCAAAACTGATGAAATTTACTGCGTCCCCCCTTGTGAAATTTTCAGGAATAGCTAAAATTACGATTTTCTCAAAACTGATGAAATTTACTGCGTCCCCCCCTTGTGAAATTTTCAGGAATATTTAAAATAAAGATTTTCTCAAAACTGATGAAATTTCATGCATCCCCCCCTTGTGAAATTTTCAGGAATATCTAAAATAAAGATTTTCTCAAAACTGATGAATTTTAATGCATCCCCCCCTTGTGAAATTTTCAGGAATAGCTAAAATAAAGATTTTCTCAAAACTGATGAAATTTACTGCGTCCCCCCCTTGTGAAATTTTCAGGAATAGCTAAAATAAAGATTTTCTCAAAACTGATGAAATTTACTGCGTCCCCCGCTTGTGAAATTTTCAGGAATAGCTAAAATAAAGATTTTCTCAAAACTGATGAAATTTACTGCGTCCCCACCTTGTGAAATTTTCAGGAATATCTAAAATAAAGATTTTCTCAAAACTGATGAAATTTCTTGCATCCCCCCCTTGTGAAATTTTCAGGAATATCTAAAATAAAGATTTTCTCAAAACTGATGAATTTTCATGCATCCCCCCCTTGTGAAATTTTCAGGAATAGCTAAAATAAAGATTTTCTCAAAACTGATGAAATTTACTGCGTCCCCCCCTTGTGAAATTTTCAGGAATAGCTAAAATAAAGATTTTCCCAA
Source organism: Tipula helvola (assembly GCA_963556165.1). NCBI lineage: Eukaryota > Metazoa > Arthropoda > Insecta > Diptera > Tipulidae > Tipula > Tipula helvola. The sequence continues at coordinate 97,128,659 of OY744482.1, forward strand.
AACTGATAAAATTTACTGCGTCCCCCCTTGTGAAATTTTCAGGAATAGCTAAAATTAAGATTTTCTCAAAACTGATGAAATTTACTGCGTCCCCCCCTTGTGAAATTTTCAGGAATAGCTAAAATTAAGATTTTCTCAAAACTGATGAAATTTACTGCGTCCCCCCCTTGTGAAATTTTCAGGAATAGCTAAAATTACGATTTTCTCAAAACTGATGAAATTTACTGCGTCCCCCCTTGTGAAATTTTCAGGAATAGCTAAAATTAAGATTTTCTCAAAACTGATGAAATTTACTGCGTCCTCCCCTTGTGAAATTTTCAGGAATAGCTAAAATTAAGATTTTCTCAAAACTGATGAAATTTACTGCGTCCCACCCTTGTGAAATTTTCAGGAATAGCTAAAATTACGATTTTCTCAAAACTGATGAAATTTACTGCGTCCCCCCCTTGTGAAATTTTCAGGAATATCTAAAATAAAGATTTTCTCAAAACTGATGAAACTTACTGCATCCCCCCCTTGTGAAATTTTCAGGAATATCTAAAATAAAGATTTTCTCAAAACTGATGAGATTTCATGCATCCCCCCCTTGTGAAATTTTCAGGAATAGCTACAATTACGATTTTCTCAAAACTGATGAAATTTACTGCGTCCCCCCCTTGTGAAATTTTCAGGAATAGCTAAAATTACCATTTTCTCAAAACTGATGAAATTTACTGCGTCCCCCCTTGTGAAATTTTCAGGAATAGCTAAAATTACGATTGTCTCAAAACTGATGAAATTTACTAAGTCCCCCCCTTGTGAAATTTTCAGGAATAGCTAAAATTAAGATTTTCTCAAAACTGATGAAATTTACTGCGTCCCCCCCTTGTGAAATTTTCAGGAATAGCTAAAATTACGATTTTCTCAAAACTTATGAAAGTTACTGCGTCCCCCCCTTGTGAAATTTTCAGGAATAGCTAAAATTAAGATTTTCTCAAAACTGATGAAATTTACTGCGTCCCCCCCTTGTGAAATTTTCAGGAATAGCTAAAATAAAGATTTTCTCAAAACTGATGAAATTTACTGCGTCCCCCCCTTGTGAAATTTTCAGGAATAGCTAAAATAAAGATTTTCTCAAAACTGATGAAATTTACTGCGTCCCCCCTTGTGAAATTTTCAGGAATAGCTAAAATAAAGATTTTCTCAAAACTGATGAAATTTACTGCGTCCCCCCCTTGTGAAATTTTCAGGAATAGCTAAAATTACGATTTTCTCAAAACTGATGAAATTGACTGCGTCCCCCCCTTGTGAAATTTTCAGGAATAGCTAAAATTAAGATTTTCTCAAAACTGATGAAATTTACTGCGTCCCCCCCTTGTGAAATTTTCAGGAATAGCTAAAATAAAGATTTTCTCAAAACTGATGAAATTTACTGCGTCCCCCCCTTGTGAAATTTTCAGGAATAGCTAAAATAAAGATTTTCTCAAAACTGATGAAATTTACTGCGTCCCCCCCTTGTGAAATTTTCAGGAATAGCTAAAATAAAGATTTTCTCAAAACTGATGAAATTTACTGCGTCCCCCCCTTGTGAAATTTTCAGGAATAGCTAAAATTAAGATTTTCTCAAAACTGATGAAATTTACTGCGTCTCCCCCTTGTGAAATTTTATATTTATAGCTAAAATTACGATTTTCTCAAAACTGATGAAATTTACTGCGTCCCCCCCCTTGTGAAATTTTCAGGAATAGCTTAAATTAAGATTTTCTCAAAACTGATGAAATTTACTGCGTCCCCCCCTTGTGAAATTTTCAGGAATAGCTAAAATTACGATTTTCTCAAAACTGATGAAATTTACTGCGTCCCCCCCTTGTGAAATTTTCAGGAATAGCTTAAATTAAGATTTTCTCAAAACTGATGAAATTTACTGCGTCCCCCCCTTGTGAAATTTTCAGGAATTGCTAAAATTACGATTTTCTCAAAACTGATGAAATTTACTGCGTCCCACCTTGTGAAATTTTGAGGAATAGCTAAAATTACGATTTTCTCAAAACTGATGAAATTTACTGCGTCCCCCCCTTGTGAAATTTTCAGGAATATCTAAAATAAAGATTTTCTCAAAACTGATGAATTTTCATGCATCCCCCCCTTGTGAAATTTTCAGGAATAGCTAAAATAAAGATTTTCTCAAAACTGATGAAATTTACTGCGTCCCCCCCTTGTGAAATTTTCAGGAATAGCTAAAATAAAGATTTTCTCACAACTGATGAAATTTACTGCGTCCCCCCCTTGTGAAATTTTCAGGAATAGATAAAATAAAGATTTTCTCAAAACTGATGAAATTTACTGCGTCCCCCCCTTGTGAAATTTTCAGGAATAGCTAAAATTAAGATTTTCTCAAAACTGATGAAATTTACTGCGTCCCCCCTTGTGAAATTTTCGGGAATAGCTAAAATTACGATTTTCTCAAACTGATGAAATTTACTGCATCCCCCCCCCCCCCTTGTGAAATTTTCAGGAATAGCTAAAATTACGATTTTCTCAAAACTGATGAAATTTACTGCGTCCCCCCCTTGTGAAATTTTCAGGAATAGCTAAAATTAAGATTTTCTCAAAACTGATGAAATTTACTGCGTCTCCCCCTTGTGAAATTTTCAGGAATAGCTAAAATTACGATTTTCTCAAAACTGATGAAATTTACTGCGTCCCCCCCTTGTGAAATTTTCAGGAATAGCTAAAATTAAGATTTTCTCAAAACTGATGAAATTTACTTCGTCCCCCCCTTGTGAAATTTCAGGAATAGCTAAAATTACGATTTTCTCAAAACTGATGAAATTTACTGCGTCCCCCCTTGTGAAATTTTCAGGAATAGCTAAAATTACGATTTTCTCAAAACTGATGAAATTTACTGCGCCCCCCCCTTGTGAAATTTTCATGAATAGCTAAAATTAAGATTTTCTCAAAACTGATGAAATTTACTGCGTCCCCCCCTTGTGAAATTTTCAGGAATAGCTAAAATTACGATTTTCTCAAAACTGATGAAATTTACTGCGTCCCCCCCTTGTGAAATTTTCAGGAATATCTAAAATAAAGATTTTCTCAAAACTGATGAAATTTCATGCATCCCCCCCTTGTGAAATTTTCAGGAATATCTAAAATAAAGATTTTCTCAAAACTGATGAATTTTCATGCATCCCCCCCTTGTGAAATTTTCAGGAATAGCTAAAATAAAGATTTTCTCAAAACTGATGAAATTTACTGCGTCCCCCCTTGTGAAATTTTCAGGAATAGCTAAAATAAAGATTTTCTCAAAACTGATGAAATTTACTGCGTCCCCCCCTTGTGAAATTTTCAGGAATAGATAAAATAAAGATTTTCTCAAAACTGATGAAATTTACTGCGTCCCCCCCTTGTGAAATTTTCGGGAATAGCTAAAATAAAGATTTTCTCAAAACTGATGAAATTTACTGCGTCCCCCCTTGTGAAATTTTCGGGAATAGCTAAAATAAAGATTTTCTCAAAACTGATGAAATTTACTGCGTCCCCCCCTTGTGAAATTTTCAGGAATAGCTAAAATAAAGATTTTCTCAAAACTGATGAAATTTACTGCGTCCCCCCCTTGTGAAATTTTCAGGAATAGCTAAAATAAAGATTTTCTCAAAACTGATGAAATTTACTGCGTCCCCCCTTGTGAAATTTTCGGGAATAGCTAAAATTAAGATTTTCTCAAAACTGATGAAATTTACTGCGTCCCCCCTTGTGAAATTTTCGGGAATAGCTAAAATAAAGATTTTCTCAAAACTGATGAAATTTACTGCGTCCCCCCCTTGTGAAATTTTCAGGAATAGCTAAAATAAAGATTTTCTCAAAACTGATGAAATTTACTGCGTCCCCCCCTTGTGAAATTTTCAGGAATAGCTAAAATTACGATTTTCTCAAAACTGATGAAATTTACTGCGTCCCCCCCTTGTGAAATTTTCAGGAATAGCTAAAATTAAGATTTTCTCAAAACTGATGAAATTTACTGCGTCCCCCCCTTGTCAAATTTTCAGGAACAGCTAAAATAAAGATTTTCTCAAAACTGATGAAATTTACTGCGTCCCCCCCTTGTGAAATTTTTAGGAATAGCTAAAATTAAGATTTTCTCAAAACTGATGAAATTTACTGCGTCCCCCCCTTGTGAAATTTTCAGGAATAGCTAAAATTAAGATTTTCTTAAAACTGATGAAATTTACTGCGTCCCCCCCTTGTGAAATTTTCAGGAATTGCTAAAATTACGATTTTCTCAAAACTGATGAAATTTACTGCGTCCCCCCTTGTGAAATTTTCAGGAATAGCTAAAATTACGATTTTCTCAAAACTGATGAAATTTACTGCGTCCCCCCCTTGTGAAATTTTCAGGAATATCTAAAATAAAGATTTTCTCAAAACTGATGAAATTTCATGCATCCCCCCTTGTGAAATTTTCAGGAATATCTAAAATAAAGATTTTCTCAAAACTGATGAATTTTCATGCATCCCCCCCTTGTGAAATTTTCAGGAATAGCTAAAATAAAGATTTTCTCAAAACTGATGAAATTTACTGCGTCCCCCCCTTGTGAAATTTTCAGGAATAGCTAAAATTAAGATTTTCTCAAAACTGATGAAATTTACTGCGTCTCCCCCTTGTGAAATTTTCAGGAATAGCTAAAATTACGATTTTCTCAAAACTGATGAAATTTACTGCGTCCCCCCCCTTGTGAAATTTTCAGGAATAGCTTAAATTAAGATTTTCTCAAAACTGATGAAATTTACTGCGTCCCCCCCTTGTGATATTTTCAGGAATAGCTAAAATTAAGATTTTCTCAAAACTGATGAAATTTACTTCGTCCCCCCCTTGTGAAATTTTCAGGAATAGCTAAAATTACGATTTTCTCAAAACTGATGAAATTTACTGCGTCCCCCCTTGTGAAATTTTCAGGAATAGCTAAAATTACGATTTTCTCAAAACTGATGAAATTTACTGCGCCCCCCCCTTGTGAAATTTTCATGAATAGCTAAAATTAAGATTTTCTCAAAACTGATGAAATTTACTGCGTCCCCCCCTTGTGAAATTTTCAGGAATAGCTAAAATTACGATTTTCTCAAAACTGATGAAATTTACTGCGTCCCCCCCTTGTGAAATTTTCAGGAATATCTAAAATAAAGATTTTCTCAAAACTGATGAAATTTCATGCATCCCCCCCTTGTGAAATTTTCAGGAATATCTAAAATAAAGATTTTCTCAAAACTGATGAATTTTCATGCATCCCCCCCTTGTGAAATTTTCAGGAATAGCTAAAATAAAGATTTTCTCAAAACTGATGAAATTTACTGCGTCCCCCCTTGTGAAATTTTCAGGAATAGCTAAAATAAAGATTTTCTCAAAACTGATGAAATTTACTGCGTCCCCCCCTTGTGAAATTTTCAGGAATAGATAAAATAAAGATTTTCTCAAAACTGATGAAATTTACTGCGTCCCCCCCTTGTGAAATTTTCGGGAATAGCTAAAATAAAGATTTTCTCAAAACTGATGAAATTTACTGCGTCCCCCCTTGTGAAATTTTCGGGAATAGCTAAAATAAAGATTTTCTCAAAACTGATGAAATTTACTGCGTCCCCCCCTTGTGAAATTTTCAGGAATAGCTAAAATAAAGATTTTCTCAAAACTGATGAAATTTACTGCGTCCCCCCCTTGTGAAATTTTCAGGAATAGCTAAAATAAAGATTTTCTCAAAACTGATGAAATTTACTGCGTCCCCCCTTGTGAAATTTTCGGGAATAGCTAAAATTAAGATTTTCTCAAAACTGATGAAATTTACTGCGTCCCCCCTTGTGAAATTTTCGGGAATAGCTAAAATAAAGATTTTCTCAAAACTGATGAAATTTACTGCGTCCCCCCCTTGTGAAATTTTCAGGAATAGCTAAAATTACGATTTTCTCAAAACTGATGAAATTTACTGCGTCCCCCCCTTGTGAAATTTTCAGGAATAGCTAAAATTAAGATTTTCTCAAAACTGATGAAATTTACTGCGTCCCCCCCTTGTCAAATTTTCAGGAACAGCTAAAATAAAGATTTACTCAAAACTGATGAAATTTACTGCGTCCCCCCCTTGTGAAATTTTTAGGAACAGCTAAAATTAAGATTTTCTCAAAACTGATGAAATTTACTGCGTCCCCCCCTTGTGAAATTTTCAGGAATAGCTAAAATTAAGATTTTCTTAAAACTGATGAAATTTACTGCGTCCCCCCCTTGTGAAATTTTCAGGAATTGCTAAAATTACGATTTTCTCAAAACTGATGAAATTTACTGCGTCCCCCCTTGTGAAATTTTCAGGAATAGCTAAAATTACGATTTTCTCAAAACTGATGAAATTTACTGCGTCCCCCCCTTGTGAAATTTTCAGGAATATCTAAAATAAAGATTTTCTCAAAACTGATGAAATTTCATGCATCCCCCCTTGTGAAATTTTCAGGAATATCTAAAATAAAGATTTTCTCAAAACTGATGAATTTTCATGCATCCCCCCCTTGTGAAATTTTCAGGAATAGCTAAAATAAAGATTTTCTCAAAACTGATGAAATTTACTGCGTCCCCCCCTTGTGAAATTTTCAGGAATAGCTAAAATTAAGATTTTCTCAAAACTGATGAAATTTACTGCGTCTCCCCCTTGTGAAATTTTCAGGAATAGCTAAAATTACGATTTTCTCAAAACTGATGAAATTTACTGCGTCCCCCCCCTTGTGAAATTTTCAGGAATAGCTTAAATTAAGATTTTCTCAAAACTGATGAAATTTACTGCGTCCCCCCCTTGTGAAATTTTCAGGAATAGCTAAAATTACGATTTTCTCAAAACTGATGAAATTTACTGCGTCCCCCCCTTGTGAAATTTTCAGGAATAGCTTAAATTAAGATTTTCTCAAAACTGATGAAATTTACTGCGTCCCCCCCTTGTGAAATTTTCAGGAATTGCTAAAATTACGATTTTCTCAAAACTGATGAAATTTACTGCGTCCCACCTTGTGAAATTTTGAGGAATAGCTAAAATAAAGATTTTCTCAAAACTGATGAAATTTACTGCGTCCCCCCCTTGTGAAATTTTCAGGAATATCTAAAATAAAGATTTTCTCAAAACTGATGAAATTTCATGCATCCCCCCTTGTGAAATTTTCAGGAATATCTAAAATAAAGATTTTCTCAAAACTGATGAATTTTGATGCATCCCCCCCTTGTGAAATTTTCAGGAATAGCTAAAATAAAGATTTTCTCAAAACTGATGAAATTTACTGCGTCCCCCCCTTGTGAAATTTTCAGGAATAGCTAAAATTAAGATTTTCTCAAAACTGATGAAATTTACTGCGTCCCCCCCCTTGTGAAATTTTCAGGAATAGCTAAAATTAAGATTTTCTCAAAACTGATGAAATTTACTGCGTCCCCCCTTGTGAAATTTTCAGGAATAGCTAAAATTAAGATTTTCTCAAAACTGATGAAATTTACTGCGTCCCCCCCTTGTGAAATTTTCAGGAATAGCTAAAATTACGATTTTCTCAAAACTGATGAAATTTACTGCGTCCCCCCCTTGTGAAATTTTCAGGAATATCTAAAATAAAGATTTTCTCAAAACTGATGAAATTTCATGCATCCCCCCCTTGTGAAATTTTCAGGAATATCTAAAATAAAGATTTTCTCAAAACTGATGAATTTTAATGCATCCCCCCCTTGTGAAATTTTCAGGAATAGCTAAAATAAAGATTTTCTCAAAACTGATGAAATTTACTGCGTCCCCCCCTTGTGAAATTTTCAGGAATAGCTAAAATAAAGATTTTCTCAAAACTGATGAAATTTACTGCGTCCCCCCCTTGTGAAATTTTCAGGAATAGCTAAAATAAAGATTTTCTCAAAACTGATGAAATTTCATGCATCCCCCCCTTGTGAAATTTTCAGGAATATCTAAAATAAAGATTTTCTCAAAACTGATGAATTTTCATGCATCCCCCCCTTGTGAAATTTTCAGGAATAGCTAAAATAAAGATTTTCTCAAAACTGATGAAATTTACTGCGTCCCCCCCTTGTGAAATTTTCAGGAATAGCTAAAATAAAGATTTTCCCAAAACTGATGAAATTTACTGCGTCCCCCCCTTGTGAAATTTTCAGGAATAGCTAAAATTACGATTTTCTCAAAACTGATGAAATTTACTGCGTCCCCCCCTTGTGAAATTTTCAGGAATAGCTAAAATTACGATTTTCTCAAAACTGATGAAATTTACTGCGTCCCCCCCTTGTGAAATTTTCAGGAATATCTAAAATAAAGATTTTCTCAAAACTGATGAAATTTCATGCATCCCCCCTTGTGAAATTTTCAGGAATATCTAAAATAAAGATTTTCTCAAAACTGATGAATTTTAATGCATCCCCCCCTTGTGAAATTTTCAGGAATAGCTAAAATAAAGATTTTCTCAAAACTGATGAAATTTACTGCGTCCCCCCCTTGTGAAATTTTCAGGAATAGCTAAAATAAAGATTTTCTCAAAACTGATGAAATTTACTGCGTCCCCCCCTTGTGAAATTTTCAGGAATAGCTAAAATAAAGATTTTCTCAAAACTGATGAAATTTCATGCATCCCCCCCTTGTGAAATTTTCAGGAATATCTAAAATAAAGATTTTCTCAAAACTGATGAATTTTCATGCATCCCCCCCTTGTGAAATTTTCAGGAATAGCTAAAATAAAGATTTTCTCAAAACTGATGAAATTTACTGCGTCCCCCCCTTGTGAAATTTTCAGGAATAGCTAAAATAAAGATTTTCTCAAAACTGATGAAATTTACTGCGTCCCCCCCTTGTGAAATTTTCAGGAATAGCTAAAATTAAGATTTTCTCAAAACTGATGAAATTTACTGCGTCCCCCCCTTGTGAAATTTTCAGGAATAGATAAAATTAAGATTTTCTCAAAACTGATGAAATTTACTGCGTCCCCCCCTTGTGAAATTTTCAGGAATAGCTAAAATTAAGATTTTCTCAAAACTGATGAAATTTACTGCGTCCCCCCTTGTGAAATTTTCGGGAATAGCTAAAATTACGATTTTCTCAAAACTGATGAAATTTACTGCATCCCCCCCCCTTGTGAAATTTTCAGGAATAGCTAAAATTACGATTTTCTCAAAACTGATGAAATTTACTGCGTCCCCCCCTTGTGAAATTTTCAGGAATAGCTAAAATTAAGATTTTCTCAAAACTGATGAAATTTACTGCGTCTCCCCCTTGTGAAATTTTCAGGAATAGCTAAAATTACGATTTTCTCAAAACTGATGAAATTTACTGCGTCCCCCCCTTGTGAAATTTTCAGGAATAGCTAAAATTAAGATTTTCTCAAAACTGATGAAATTTACTTCGTCCCCCCCTTGTGAAATTTTCAGGAATAGCTAAAATTACGATTTTCTCAAAACTGATGAAATTTACTGCGTCCCCCCTTGTGAAATTTTCAGGAATAGCTAAAATTACGATTTTCTCAAAACTGATGAAATTTACTGCGCCCCCCCCTTGTGAAATTTTCATGAATAGCTAAAATTAAGATTTTCTCAAAACTGATGAAATTTACTGCGTCCCCCCCTTGTGAAATTTTCAGGAATAGCTAAAATTACGATTTTCTCAAAACTGATGAAATTTACTGCGTCCCCCCCTTGTGAAATTTTCAGGAATATCTAAAATAAAGATTTTCTCAAAACTGATGAAATTTCATGCATCCCCCCCTTGTGAAATTTTCAGGAATATCTAAAATAAAGATTTTCTCAAAACTGATGAATTTTCATGCATCCCCCCCTTGTGAAATTTTCAGGAATAGCTAAAATAAAGATTTTCTCAAAACTGATGAAATTTACTGCGACCCCCCCTTGTGAAATTTTCAGGAATAGCTAAAATAAAGATTTTCTCAAAACTGATGAAATTTACTGCGTCCCCCCCTTGTGAAATTTTCAGGAATAGATAAAATAAAGATTTTCTCAAAACTGATGAAATTTACTGCGTCCCCCCCTTGTGAAATTTTCAGGAATAGCTAAAATAAAGATTTTCTCAAAACTGATGAAATTTACTGCGTCCCCCCTTGTGAAATTTTCAGGAATAACTAAAATTAAGATTTTCTCAAAACTGATGAAATTTACTGCGTCCCCCCCTTGTGAAATTTTCAGGAATAGCTAAAATTAAGATTTTCTCAAAACTGATGAAATTTACTGCGTCCCCCCCTTGTGAAATTTTCAGGAATAGCTAAAATTACGATTTTCTCAAAACTGATGAAATTTACTGCGTCCCCCCTTGTGAAATTTTCAGGAATAGCTAAAATTAAGATTTTCTCAAAACTGATGAAATTTACTGCGTCCCCCCCTTGTGAAATTTTCAGGAATAGCTAAAATTAAGATTTTCTCAAAACTGATGAAATTTACTGCGTCCTCCCCTTGTGAAATTTTCAGGAATAGCTAAAATTAAGATTTTCTCAAAACTGATGAAATTTACTGCGTCCCCCCTTGTGAAATTTTCGGGAATAGCTAAAATAAAGATTTTCTCAAAACTGATGAAATTTACTGCGTCCCCCCCTTGTGAAATTTTCAGGAATAGCTAAAATAAAGATTTTCTCAAAACTGATGAAATTTACTGCGTCCCCCCCTTGTGAAATTTTCAGGAATAGCTAAAATAAAGATTTTCTCAAAACTGATGAAATTTACTGCGTCCCCCCTTGTGAAATTTTCAGGAATAGCTAAAATTAAGATTTTCTCAAAACTGATGAAATTTACTGCGTCCCCCCCTTGTCAAATTTTCAGGAACAGCTAAAATAAAGATTTTCTCAAAACTGATGAAATTTACTGCGTCCCCCCCTTGTGAAATTTTTAGGAATAGCTAAAATTAAGATTTTCTCAAAACTGATGAAATTTACTGCGTCCCCCCCTTGTGAAATTTTCAGGAATAGCTAAAATTAAGATTTTCTTAAAACTGATGAAATTTACTGCGTCCCCCCTTGTGAAATTTTCAGGAATAGCTAAAATTACGATTTTCTCAAAACTGATGAAATTTACTGCGTCCCCCCCTTGTGAAATTTTCAGGAATAGCTAAAATTACGATTTTCTCAAAACTGATGAAATTTACTGCGTCCCCCCCTTGTGAAATTTTCAGGAATAGCTAAAATAAAGATTTTCTCAAAACTGATGAAATTTACTGCGTCCCCCCCTTGTGAAATTTTCAGGAATATCTAAAATAAAGATTTTCTCAAAACTGATGAAATTTCATGCATCCCCCCCTTGTGAAATTTTCAGGAATATCTAAAATAAAGATTTTCTCAAAACTGATGAATTTTCATGCATCCCCCCCTTGTGAAATTTTTAGGAATAGCTAAAATAAAGATTTTCTCAAAACTGATGAAATTTACTGCGTCCCCCCCTTGTGAAATTTTCAGGAATAGCTAAAATAAAGATTTTCTCAAAACTGATGAAATTTACTGCGTCCCCCCTTGTGAAATTTTCAGGAATAACTAAAATTAAGATTTTCTCAAAACTGATGAAATTTACTGCGTCCCCCCCTTGTGAAATTTTCAGGAATAGCTAAAATTAAGATTTTCTCAAAACTGATGAAATTTACTGCGTCCCCCCCTTGTGAAATTTTCAGGAATAGCTAAAATTACGATTTTCTCAAAACTGATGAAATTTACTGCGTCCCCCCTTGTGAAATTTTCAGGAATAGCTAAAATTAAGATTTTCTCAAAACTGATGAAATTTACTGCGTCCCCCCCTTGTGAAATTTTCAGGAATAGCTAAAATTAAGATTTTCTCAAAACTGATGAAATTTACTGCGTCCTCCCCTTGTGAAATTTTCAGGAATAGCTAAAGTTACGATTTTCTCAAAACTGATGAAATTTACTGCGTCCCCCCCTTGTGAAATTTTCAGGAATAGCTAAAATTAAGATTTTCTCAAAACTGATGAAATTTACTGCGTCTCCCCCTTGTGAAATTTTCAGGAATAGCTAAAATTAAGATTTTCTCAAAACTGATGAAATTTACTGCGTCCCCCCCTTGTGAAATTTTCAGGAATAGCTAAAATTAAGATTTTCTCAAAACTGATGAAATTTACTGCGTCCCCCCCTTGTGAAATTTTCAGGAATAGCTAAAATTACGATTTTCTCAAAACTGATGAAATTTACTGCGTCCCCCCCTTGTGAAATTTTCAGGAATATCTAAAATAAAGATTTTCTCAAAACTGATGAAATTTCATGCATCCCCCCCTTGTGAAATTTTCAGGAATAGCTAAAATTAAGATTTTCTCAAAACTGATGAAATTTACTGCGTCCCCCCCTTGTGAAATTTTCAGGAATAGCTAAAATAAAGATTTTCTCAAAACTGATGAAATTTACTGCGTCCCCCCCTTGTGAAATTTTCAGGAATAGCTAAAATTAAGATTTTCTCAAAACTGATGAAATTTACTGCGTCCCCCCCTTGTGAAATTTTCAGGAATAGCTAAAATAAAGATTTTCTCAAAACTGATGAAATTTACTGCGTCCCCCCCTTGTGAAATTTTCAGGAATAGCTAAAATAAAGATTTTCTCAAAACTGAGGAAATTTACTGCGTCCCCCCCGTGTGAAATTTTCAGGAATAGCTAAAATAAAGATTTTCTCAAAACTGATGAAATTTATTGCGTCCCCCCCTTGTGAAATTTTCAGGAATAGCTAAAATTAAGATTTTCTCAAAACTGATGAAATTTACTGCGTCCCCCCTTGTGAAATTTTCAGGAATAGCTAAAATTACGATTTTCTCAAAACTGATGAAATTTACTGCGTCCCCCCCTTGTGAAATTTTCAGGAATAGCTAAAATTAAGATTTTCTCAAAACTGATGAAATTTACTGCGTCCCCCCCTTGTGAAATTTTCAGGAATAGCTAAAATTACGATTTTCTCAAAACTGATGAAATTTTCTGCGTGCCCCCCTTGTGAAATTTTCAGGAATATCTAAAATAAAGATTTTCTCAAAACTGATGAAATTTCATGCATCCCCCCCTTGTGAAATTTTCAGGAATATCTAAAATAAAGATTTTCCCAAAACTGATGAATTTTCATGCATCCCCCCCTTGTGAAATTTTCAGGAATAGCTAAAATAAAGATTTTCTCAAAACTGATGAAATTTACTGCGTCCCCCCTTATGAAATTTTCAGGAATAGCTAAAATAAAGATTTTCTCGAAACTGAGGAAATTTACTGCGTCCCCCCCGTGTGAAATTTTCAGGAATAGCTAAAATAAAGATTTTCTCAAAACTGATGAAATTTACTGCGTCCCCCCCTTGTGAAATTTTCAGGAATAGCTAAAATTAAGATTTTCTCAAAACTGATGAAATTTACTGCGTCCCCCCCTTGTGAAATTTTCAGGAATAGCTAAAATAAAGATTTTCTCAAAACTGATGAAATTTACTGCGTCCCCCCCTTGTGAAATTTTCAGGAATAGCTAAAATTAAGATTTTCTCAAAACTGATGAAATTTACTGCGTCCCCTCCTTGTGAAATTTTCAGGAATAGCTAAAATTACGATTTTCTCAAAACTGATGAAATTTACTGCGTCCCCCCCTTGTGAAATTTTCAGGAATAGCTAAAATTAAGATTTTCTCAAAACTGATGAAATTTACTGCGTCCCCCCTTGTGAAATTTTCAGGAATAGCTAAAATTAAGATTTTCTCAAAACTGATGAAATTTACTGCGTCTCCCCCTTGTGAAATTTTCAGGAATAGCTAAAATTACGATTTTCTCAAAACTAATGAAATTTACTGCGTCCCCCCTTGTGAAATTTTCAGGAATAGCTAAAATTAAGATTTTCTCAAAACTGATGAAATTTACTGCGTCCCCCCCTTGTGAAATTTTCAGGAATATCTAAAATAAAGATTTTCTCAAAACTGATGAAATTTCATGCATCCCCCCCCTTGTGAAATTTTCAGGAATAGCTAAAATTACGATTTTCTCAAAACTGATGAAATTTACTGCGTCCCCCCTTGTGAAATTTTCAGGAATAGCTAAAATTACGATTTTCTCAAAACTGATGAAATTTACTGCGTCCCCCCTTGTGAAATTTTCAGGAATAGCTAAAATTACGATTTTCTCAAAACTGATGAAATTTACTGCGTCCCCCCTTGTGAAATTTTCAGGAATAGCTAAAATTACGATTTTCTCAAAACTGATGAAATTTACTGCGTCCCCCCCTTGTGAAATTTTCAGGAATATCTAAAATAAAGATTTTCTCAAAACTGATGAAATTTCATGCATCCCCCCCTTGTGAAATTTTCAGGAATAGCTAAAATTAAGATTTTCGCAAAACTGATGAAATTTACTGCGTCCCCCCCTTGTGAAATTTTCAGGAATAGCTAAAATTAAGATTTTCTCAAAACTGATGAAATTTACTGCGTCCCCCCCTTTTGAAATTTTCAGGAATAGCTAAAATTACGATTTTCTCAAAACTGATGAAATTTACTGCGTCCCCCCCTTGTGAAATTTTCAGGAATAGCTAAAATTAAGATTTTCTCAAAACTGATGAAATTTACTGCGTCCCCCCTTGTGAAATTTTCAGGAATAGCTAAAATTAAGATTTTCTCAAAACTGATGAAATTTACTGCGTCTCCCCCTTGTGAAATTTTCAGGAATAGCTAAAATTACGATTTTCTCAAAACTGATGAAATTTACTGCGTCCCCCCCTTGTGAAATTTTCAGGAATAGCTAAAATTAAGATTTTCTCAAAACTGATGAAATTTACTGCGTCCCCCCCTTGTGAAATTTTCAGGAATAGCTAAAATTACGATTTTCTCAAAACTGATGAAATTTACTGCGTCCCCCCCTTGTGAAATTTTCAGGAATATCTAAAATAAAGATTTTCTCAAAACTGATGAAATTTCATGCATCCCCCCCCTTGTGAAATTTTCAGGAATAGCTAAAATTACGATTTTCTCAAAACTGATGAAATTTACTGCGTCCCCCCTTGTGAAATTTTCAGGAATAGCTAAAATTACGATTTTCTCAAAACTGATGAAATTTACTGCGTCCCTCCCTTGTGAAATTTTCAGGAATAGCTAAAATTAAGATTTTCTCAAAACTGATGAAATTTACTGCGTCCCCCCCTTGTGAAATTTTCAGGAATAGCTAAAATAAAGATTTTCTCAAAACTGATGAAATTTACTGCGTCCCCCCCTTGTGAAATTTTCAGGAATAGATAAAATAAAGATTTTCTCAAAACTGATGAAATTTACTGCGTCCCCCCCTTGTGAAATTTTCAGGAATAGCTAAAATTACGATTTTCTCAAAACTGATGAAATTTACTGCGTCCCCCCCCTTGTGAAATTTTCAGGAATAGCTTAAATTAAGATTTTCTCAAAACTGATGAAATTTACTGCGTCCCCCCTTGTGAAATTTTCAGGAATAGCTAAAATTACGATTTTCTCAAAACTGATGAAATTTACTGCGTCCCCCCTTGTGAAATTTTCAGGAATAGCTAAAATTACGATTTTCTCAAAACTGATGAAATTTACTGCGTCCCCCCCTTGTGAAATTTTCAGGAATAGCTAAAATTACGATTTTCTCAAAACTGATGAAATTTACTGCGTCCCCCCTTGTGAAATTTTCAGGAATAGCTAAAATTACGATTTTCTCAAAACTGATGAAATTTACTGCGTCCCCCCTTGTGAAATTTTCAGGAATAGCTAAAATTACGATTTTCTCAAAACTGATGAAATTTACTGCGTCCCCCCTTGTGAAATTGTCAGGAATAGCTAAAATTAAGATTTTCTCAAAATTGATGAAATTTACTGCGTCCCCCCCTTGTGAAATTTTCAGGAATAGCTTAAATTAAGATTTTCTCAAAACTGATGAAATTTACTGCGTCCCCCCCTTGTGAAATTTTCAGGAATTGCTAAAATTACGATTTTCTCAAAACTGATGAAATTTACTGCGTCCCCCCTTGTGAAATTTTCAGGAATAGCTAAAATTACGATTTTCTCAAAACTGATGAAATTTACTGCGTCCCCCCCTTGTGAAATTTTCAGGAATATCTAAAATAAAGATTTTCTCAAAACTGATGAAATTTCATGCATCCTCCCTTGTGAAATTTTCAGGAATATCTAAAATAAAGATTTTCTCAAAACTGATGAATTTTCATGCATCCCCCCCTTGTGAAATTTTCAGGAATAGCTAAAATTAAGATTTTCTCAAAACTGATGAAATTTACTGCGTCCCCCCTTGTGAAATTTTCAGGAATAGCTAAAATTAAGATTTTCTCAAAACTGATGAAATTTACTGCGTCCCCCCCCTTGTGAAATTTTCAGGAATAGCTAAAATAAAGATTTTCTCAAAACTGATGAAATTTACTGCGTCCCCCCCTTGTGAAATTTTCAGGAATAGCTAAAATAAAGATTTTCTCAAAACTGATGAAATTTACTGCGTCCCCCCTTGTGAAATTTTCAGGAATAGCTAAAATTAAGATTTTCTCAAAACTGATGAAATTTACTGCGTCCCCCCTTGTGAAATTTTCAGGAATAGCTAAAATTAAGATTTTCTCAAAACTGATGAAATTTACTGCGTCCCCCCCTTGTGAAATTTTCAGGAATAGCTAAAATTACGATTTTCTCAAAACTGATGAAATTTACTGCGTCCCCCCCTTGTGAAATTTTCAGGAATAGCTAAAATTAAGATTTTCTCAAAACTGATGAAATTTACTGCGTCCCCCCTTGTGAAATTTTCAGGAATAGCTAAAATTAAGATTTTCTCAAAACTGATGAAATTTACTGCGTCCCCCCTTGTGAAATTTTCAGGAATAGCTAAAATTACGATTTTCTCAAAACTGATGAAATTTACTGCGTCCCCCCCTTGTGAAATTTTCAGGAATAGCTAAAATTAAGATTTTCTCAAAACTGATGAAATTTACTGCGTCCCCCCCTTGTGAAATTTTCAGGAATAGCTAAAATTACGATTTTCTCAAAACTGATGAAATTTACTGCGTCCCCCCCTTGTGAAATTTTCAGGAATATCTAAAATAAAGATTTTCTCAAAACTGATGAAATTTCATGCATCCCCCCCTTGTGAAATTTTCAGGAATATCTAAAATAAAGATTTTCTCAAAACTGATGAATTTTCATGCATCCCCCCCTTGTGAAATTTTCAGGAATAGCTAAAATAAAGATTTTCTCAAAACTGATGAAATTTACTGCGTCCCCCCCTTGTGAAATTTTCAGGAATAGCTAAAATAAAGATTTTCTCAAAACTGAGGAAATTTACTGCGTCCCCCCCGTGTGAAATTTTCAGGAATAGCTAAAATAAAGATTTTCTCAAAACTGATGAAATTTACTGCGTCCCCCCCTTGTGAAATTTTCAGGAATAGCTAAAATTAAGATTTTCTCAAAACTGATGAAATTTACTGCGTCCCCCCCTTGTGAAATTTTCAGGAATAGCTAAAATAAAGATTTTCTCAAAACTGATGAAATTTACTGCGTCCCCCCCTTGTGAAATTTTCAGGAATAGCTAAAATTAAGATTTTCTCAAAACTGATGAAATTTACTGCGTCCCCCCCTTGTGAAATTTTCAGGAATAGCTAAAATTACGATTTTCTCAAAACTGATGAAATTTACTGCGTCCCCCCCTTGTGAAATTTTCAGGAATAGCTAAAATTACGATTTTCTCAAAACTGATGAAATTTACTGCGTCCCCCCCTTGTGAAATTTTCAGGAATAGCTAAAATTAAGATTTTCTCAAAACTGATGAAATTTACTGCGTCCCCCCCTTGTGAAATTTTCAGGAATATCTAAAATAAAGATTTTCTCAAAACTGATGAAATTTCATGCATCCCCCCCCCTTGTGAAATTTTCAGGAATAGCTAAAATTACGATTTTCTCAAAACTGATGAAATTTACTGCGTCCCCCTTGTGAAATTTTCAGGAATAGCTAAAATTACGATTTTCTCAAAACTGATGAAATTTACTGCGTCCCCCCTTGTGAAATTTTCAGGAATAGCTAAAATTAAGATTTTCTCAAAACTGATGAAATTTACTGCGTCCCCCCCCTTGTGAAATTTTCAGGAATAGCTAAAATAAAGATTTTCTCAAAACTGATGAAATTTACTGCGTCCCCCCCTTGTGAAATTTTCAGGAATAGATAAAATAAAGATTTTCTCAAAACTGATGAAATTTACTGCGTCCCCCCCTTGTGAAATTTTCAGGAATAGCTAAAATTACGATTTTCTCAAAACTGATGAAATTTACTGCGTCCCCCCCCTTGTGAAATTTTTAGGAATAGCTTAAATTAAGATTTTCTCAAAACTGATGAAATTTACTGCGTCCCCCCCTTGTGAAATTTTCAGGAATAGCTAAAATTACGATTTTCTCAAAACTGATGAAATTTACTGCGTCCCCCCCTTGTGAAATTTTCAGGAATAGCTAAAATTACGATTTTCTCAAAACTGATGAAATTTACTGCGTCCCCCCTTGTGAAATTTTCAGGAATAGCTAAAATTACGATTTTCTCAAAACTGATGAAATTTACTGCGTCCCCCCTTGTGAAATTTTCAGGAATAGCTAAAATTACGATTTTCTCAAAACTGATGAAATTTACTGCGTCCCCCCCTTGTGAAATTTTCAGGAATAGCTTAAATTACGATTTTCTCAAAACTGATGAAATTTACTGCGTCCCCCCTTGTGAAATTGTCAGGAATAGCTAAAATTAAGATTTTCTCAAAACTGATGAAATTTACTGCGTCCCCCCCTTGTGAAATTTTCAGGAATAGCTTAAATTAGGATTTTCTCAAAACTGATGAAATTTACTGCGTCCCCCCCTTGTGAAATTTTCAGGAATTGCTAATATTACGATTTTCTCAAAACTGATGAAATTTACTGCGTCCCCCCTTGTGAAATTTTCAGGAATAGCTAAAATTACGATTTTCTCAAAACTGATGAAATTTACTGCGTCCCCCCCTTGTGAAATTTTCAGGAATATCTAAAATAAAGATTTTCTCAAAACTGATGAAATTTCATGCATCCTCCCTTGTGAAATTTTCAGGAATATCTAAAATAAAGATTTTCTCAAAACTGATGAATTTTCATGCATCCCCCCCTTGTGAAATTTTCAGGAATAGCTAAAATAAAGATTTTCTCAAAACTGATGAAATTTACTGCGTCCCCCCTTGTGAAATTTTCAGGAATAGCTAAAATTAAGATTTTCTCAAAACTGATGAAATTTACTGCGTCCCCCCCCTTGTGAAATTTTCAGGAATAGCTAAAATAAAGATTTTCTCAAAACTGATGAAATTTACTGCGTCCCCCCCTTGTGAAATTTTCAGGAATAGCTAAAATTAAGATTTTCTCAAAACTGATGAAATTTACTGCGTCCCCCCCTTGTGAAATTTTCAGGAATAGCTAAAATTAAGATTTTCTCAAAACTGATGAAATTTACTGCGTCCCCCCCTTGTGAAATTTTCAGGAATAGCTAAAATTAAGATTTTCTCAAAACTGATGAAATTTACTGCGTCCCCCCCTTGTGAAATTTTCAGGAATAGCTAAAATAAAGATTTTCTCAAAACTGATGAAATTTCATGCATCCCCCCCTTGTGAAATTTTCAGGAATATCTAAAATTACGATTTTCTCAAAACTGATGAATTTTCATGCATCCCCCCCTTGTGAAATTTTCAGGAATAGCTAAAATAAAGATTTTCTCAAAACTGATGAAATTTACTGCGTCCCTCCCTTGTGAAATTTTCAGGAATAGCTAAAATAAAGATTTTCTCAAAACTGAGGAAATTTACTGCGTCCCCCCCGTGTGAAATTTTCAGGAATAGCTAAAATAAAGATTTTCTCAAAACTGATGAAATTTACTGCGTCCCCCCCTTGTGAAATTTTCAGGAATAGCTAAAATTAAGATTTTCTCAAAACTGATGAAATTTACTGCGTCCCCCCCTTGTGAAATTTTCAGGAATAGCTAAAATAAAGATTTTCTCAAAACTGATGAAATTTACTGCGTCCCCCCCTTGTGAAATTTTCAGGAATAGCTAAAATTAAGATTTTCTCAAAACTGATGAAATTTACTGCGTCCCCCCCTTGTGAAATTTTCAGGAATAGCTAAAATTACGATTTTCTCAAAACTGATGAAATTTACTGCGTCCCCCCCTTGTGAAATTTTCAGGAATAGCTTAAATTAAGATTTTCTCAAAACTGATGAAATTTACTGCGTCCCCCCCTTGTGAAATTTTCAGGAATAGCTAAAATTAAGATTTTCTCAAAACTGATGAAATTTACTGCGTCTCCCCCTTGTGAAATTTTCAGGAATAGCTAAAATTACGATTTTCTCAAAACTGATGAAATTTACTGCGTCCCCCCTTGTGAAATTTTCAGGAATAGCTAAAATTAAGATTTTCTCAAAACTGATGAAATTTACTGCGTCC